>JAOTAX010119884.1:0-22143 GCA_025629825.1 Erythroxylum guanchezii | reverse complement strand
CACTTCTATCATTATCAAAGAAACCCCAAAAAGGTCAGTCAAGGCACAATTACAACCAATTTTGGTGAATAGTAGTATAATGCATCTGCTGAGTAACGATAAGATAAGCATATATGGTTTTCTAAGGAATGAAGGAACCAAACCATACCCCACATAGATGTCAAGGCAAAAGTACACTATTTTTCCAATCACAAAAAGAACTGTGATTAAGGTTGTACCTGACTTTCAACCTAAAGCTTACATTGTTCGCAATAACGAAAAGGGGAAGAAGAAATTGTACCCTGAAGGGTTATCAAATGATTTAACAGAAGAGCAGATCGAAGCTGAAGTGAGGGACATAGATGAGGCATGTTATTCAACTTAGCAGAGTGGAACCTATGTTTCGCACTACATTTCGAAAGCGTCAGGAAGCAACTGTGATTAGCGTACCACTGAATATTCTTCTTAGGTAGTTGGTAAAATCACAGTAGGTCAGTACAGATCCATTAGGATTAGAGATGTCAGCTACTCAATTGAGACTCTTGTGCACCTGATTATGCACATTAGGCCATTAAGTACTGTGTTTTCAATTGGAGATGTTCTACACCTATTTGAAAGACAAGTTCCACGCTTAACCAACCCTGATGATCTTCATCTCCCAGAACTGAACTTATCTGTTCAACCTCCTGCCCTTATAATTAGTGAATCGGTTGTTATAACTTCAGATGCATACAGCACTACTATTGCTATTGAAGTAGAACAACAAAAGGATGATGATCAGCATGCTTCAGTAAGTGACTTATGAGAGGAAGTAGCTTGAATATGACAAGACCTCAAGTCACTCTGTATGGAAATGAAGGAAATGTTCACTGAAATAATGAAGCATCTACGGTCATAATTCTTTTTAATCAATAACAAATAGGGGGAGAAAAGGAGAAAAGGAGAAAGGGTAAAGGAGTAAAGGAGAAAGAAATGAAAAGAAGACAAAGATAGGGGGAGGAAGAGACGAAGAGAAGAAGAAGACGAAGAGAAGAAGAAGAAGAAGAGAAGAAGATAAGAACAGAAGAAGACTACAATTTTTTTTAAGTGTATATAGCCGTATACTGTATACCATATTAGTAATAATAATTTTTTTCTTACTACTATGATTATTTGTTATCATCAAAAAGGGGGAGATTGTTAAGTCAAAATGACTTTATGTTTAAATAATTTTGATGAAGAACAAATAATGAGACGAAAGAAATTAGACGAAAGAAATGAGACGGAAGAAATGAGACGGAAGAAAATGAGATGGAAGCAGATACAAAATGAGATGGAACCAAATATGAGACGGAAGAAATGAGACGGAAGCAGATACAAAATGAGACAAAAGCAAATATGAGACAGAAAAAATGAGACGAAAGCAGATACAAAAATGAGATGGAAGAAATGAGACGGAAGGAAATAAGACGGAAGAAAGTGAGACAGAAGCCAAATCCGAAAAATGAGATGATAAAAATGAGACAGAAGACTCGATACCACGTCGGATAATTATCAGTTTGAGATGGTTGCAGAACTCAACTGAATAACTGATTCTTCAAAGACCAAGAAACAAGAAGAAAGAACCAGTTATCAAGAAGCAGTTGAAGACGAAGGCTGTAAATACGAGTCGGAGTTGAAGACTGAAGAAGTTACAAAGTTGGAGAAAAATTCAAAAGAGCTAGAGATTCAAAAGCTAGAATTTTATTCTGTGTGATAAACTTAGAGCTACTATTGTCTGTAACAAAGCTCGAAATATCTTTCAGTTGAAAGAACAAAAGCAGATAGCCTGAAGAGGCTAAGTGTGAAAAGAATACTTACTGTAAGAGACCTGAAGAGGCTCGGAGAAAAGAATATTTGTATCTTTGTGAAGTATAGTAAAATCTCAAAAAAGATTCTGAGGATTAGATGTAGCCCACAGTTTGGTGTGAACTAGTATAAATCTGTTGTGTCGATTCTCATACTCAACTCTCAAACATTTATTCTTACTGTCTTACACACGCACTTACAAATAATTTGCGATACTTCATAATACTGCTTTTCAATAGTTTTTGAGAAAAAGCAAGTTTCTCAAAAAGTTCATATAAAAGGGGATTACTGAAAAAGAATACACAATTCAACCCCCCCTTCTTGTGCATTTTGTATATTGAATACTAAGTCTATACTAACGTGTGATTTGCTTCATATCCCACTCGTATCACACCCCTCTTCAAATAACTTTTCAAAGTCTGGTAAGGCTAGGATCGGTGTTGTATATAGTTTCTCCTTAATAAGAGCAACGCTTTATTCTCCTTAATAAGAGTGAAACTTTATTCTTACTCTTCTTCCCATCTAAATTTCCGTTTCTTCAGACAGTCCATAATAGGAGCTACAATGATGCTGAAATGCTTAATAAACCTCTTATAGAATGTCGTCAAACCATGAAAACTCCTTACATCTCTAACAGTTCTCAGTGTATGCCAATTTCTAATGGCCTTTACCTTATCTTCATCCACTCGGATGCCATCTTTTTCCACAACATATCTGAGGAATAACAAATTCTCCAACATAAATAAGCATTTCTTTAAGTTGGCATATAATTGATTTTCTCTTAAGGCCTCGAATACATGCCTTAAAAGTCCCACATGCTCTTAAATAGATCTATTATAGATAAGAATATCATCAAAATAAACAACCACAAACTTACTAATGAAAGGTCGCAACACCTGGTTTATAAGATGTATAAAAGTGTTAGGTCCGTTGGATAATCTGAAAGGCATGACCAACCACTCATATAAGCCATCCCTTGTCTTGAAGGTTGTCTTCCACTCATCTCCAGGCCTTGTTCTTATTTGATAGTATCCACTCTGAAGATCAATTTTAGAGAAAATAATGACTCCACTCAGCTGATCCAACATATCATCAAGTCTCGGAATAGGAAATTTATAGCCAGTAGTGATTTTGTTGATCGCTCTACTGTCAACGCACATCCTCCCACTCCCATCCTTCTTCGGTGTAAGTAATGCTGGCACTGCACATGGACTCGTATTATCCCGAATATGACCTTTACTTATCAACTCCTCCACTTTCTCTTGTAAAATCTCATTCTCTTTTGTACTCATCCTGTAATGAGGCAGATTAGGCAAGCTGACTCCTGGAACCAAGTCAATATGATACTGGATATCACGCATAGGCGGTAATCCCTCTAGTAAGTCCTTTGGAGTCACATCTGCAAACTCCTCTAATATAGATTGCACCTTTTGAGATACCATAGTCTCGGGCTTGCTTCCTACTAACTCTTCCTCTTTAACCATTAACAGATGCACCTCTTTTGTTTCCTTCATCTCATCAATAAATTTGCTTTGATTGTTCTCTACCTGTAACAAAGGCTTCTGGATCTTTCCTTAAGACTTCATGCTACTGATAGGTACTAAAGTATACTTTACGCCATCTTTTACAAAATGGTATATATTTTTCCTTCCCGAATGCATCGCATCTACATCAAACTGCCATGGTCTTCCCAACAGAATCTGACATGGATGCATCTCTACTACGTCACAATAGTGCTCATCCTGATACTTTCCAATAGAGAAAGTCACTTCACACCATTCTTTAACCAAAATATGTCCAACTTCCTTAATCCACCCAATGTTATAAGGATTTGCATGTGGCTCGATAGTCAACTTTAACTTCTTAATAGTAGCTGCACTTATAATATTTTCCTTACTCCCTCCATCAATGATCAACTCACACAAACTCTCTAGCACCAAACATCTCGTACGAAAAAGTTTATGTCTTTACAAATCACTATGCTCGTTACGTGATATCATCAGCCTTCTGACGACACACACATGCGTCTCCTCATTCTCTTCTCTCTGCTGTTCCTAGCCATCACTTTTGGGCCCTTACACTTCCTTTTCATCATCATCTTCTTGTTGTTCTACCATGTTTACCGTTCTCCTTTTTGGACACTCATTAGATTTGTGTCCTGGCTCGCCGCACCTGTAACACTTTGATGGAGCTAGTTTAGTATACGGATTTGGAGCTACTTTGTTTAAGCTTCCGTCATTAGTACTTCCCTTGCCAACACTACTTCTCGTAGGGGTTGTAGTAATCACCTCCTTTCCTTTATCGCCTAAACTCTTCTCACTTGTATAGCGCTCTTAAACTCCCGTTGCTTCTCATTCAGTATAGATTCAGGTTTCATAGCTAAATTTCTTGCATCTTGCGATTTAAGCACCATCTGGATTCCTATCTTCTTCCTTATATTTGATCTCAACCTTCTCAAGTAACGAGAGGCTTGTTGAAGTTGAGATTCAGACAACTGGATGTGAGCTGCCAACCTCAAAAACTCTGTTGTATATTCATGGATGCTCTTACCGCCTTGATGACATTGTTGAACGCGTCGAAAATATACTAATAATCTAGCGGTAAGAATCTCCCTCTAAGCAATTGCTTCATCCTCTTCCACGAAGAAACTGGATTTCGCCCTCCTCTCCTTCTTGACTCTTACAATTGCTCCCACCATACGGAAGCTCCCCCTTTTAGACAGTAGGCCATCAACTTCACTTTCCTATCCTCTAGAATCTTTGTATAATCGAAGAATCTTTTTACCTCTGTTAACGAATCAAGAAAGCCTTTAATATCCAGATCTTCGCTAAAAGATGAGATATCTACCTTAAGTTTATATTCATAGTCTCCTCTTCGTCTTGGATACATGACTTCTTCCTCATTACTGGAACTATTTTCATGATTCCATGACACGAGATTTTGAATTTGAGGATGCCTCATAGGGTCACCTTTCCTAATAACTGGTTCCTTAATTCTTCTTGTGTTGTCTCCTTACAACAACGCTTACAACAGCTCTTCAATCAATGCCAACTATTGTTCCATATTGCTAATTGACTCCCAAACTTTAGGTAACTCACAAATGTCGTTGTTGGTGTTGGCCATTGTCAGACAAACAAACCTTGGATTTTCAAGACTCTGATACCACCTGGTGCAACGCAAAAATGCAGTACTCCAATTCAAGAGTACAGAAAACACATATCTAAAATAAGATCTATAAAGAACTCAAAAGGTAGACGAAAGCTTTAAGAAAAATATAGTATTTTAATTGAAAAATAGGCAAAGATCCTTCTTCAATACAATAAAGAAGTATTGCAAGAATAAAAACAACCTTATATTCCTAATAAAAGTAAAACGCAATAAATAAATAAATTTTCTTACGTAAAGCTCCGCTTGACAATGGCTGATAGAATTCTTATGTAGAAGTTTTTGGTTCGGGGTGATTGCTCGTCGAAAAAAATGGAGAGTTCTCTGAAGAAGAGATTCTTATTGTCCTTGCCTTGGGATTTGTTGTTCCTGCTGTTTACGTTACTTTGTTTGGAACGTAAACTTTTTCGCACATACCCTTAAACGTTTCATTTTCTCTTGCTATGCCATTACCTTGTAAATCAGTCTATGGCGTTGTTTTCATGTTGAGACCTTTTCTCGTTGGATTTTTCCTGCATTCTTAACTTTAAAGTTTTCTCTTTTCTGGTCAGCCTCTGATATGACAATTTTCTTAAGGAGCGTCGAGTTTAAGCAGTGGCGAAGGTACATAGAAGGGAGGGTGGGCAAATGCCCACCCTCAAATTTTTTTTAAAAAGAAAATATATATGTATATAAAGGTTGCCCACCCTAAAAGAATGTCGTTGCCCATGGTGGATTGGATTAAAAAAAACTATATATATATACCTTGCCTCTCCTGAAACAAATTCCTGGCTTCGCCACTGAGGCCACCCGTAACCATTTCTTAAAGTGTCTGTCAAATTATTATTCTGCTAACTTAAGGATTGTATCACTAGACTATACTCTTAAATTTGATAGAGAAAATAATATATAACCTTATTAATGACCACTGAAAGGAGAAATTATAGATGTTTACAAGATTATTTTCGAAAGAAAAATGTTTACATAATTAACACTGAATGTTTATAATAATAATTTCAAGATAAGTAGAGATTGAGTTTTACTTCTGAATGCATAGGTACTCGTTTAAATAACTTAAAAAGAGCTTTTCCTTATATAATATGTTTTAAAGCTCTACCTCAATTAATTAAAGTTGTAAAACCATTCAAATTAAACCTATTGACCTCTACATCAAACTTCTTATTCCTAACCAGCTTTAAACATGCTTTTATTCCTCCGCCTCATCACCCATCATAATTCTACTAATTGCTTTCTCTATCTTGGCACTTTCTACATAATCTCCTTGAACTCTCACCCATTCTGTCACTCCGACACCAGTTCCAATTCTTTCGTCTCTTTCTTTGCCCCTCACGGTGTAGCCTAACAGTAGAGGGCGGGAGAGGATTGTATAAGGTTATGGGTTCAAGCCTTCGAAGGAGCAGCTTTTCTGTAAGGTGATGTAATACCCCTGGTGGTGGCCCTTTTTTCGGAGCAAGTACTTCTGATATTATTTAGGATCAGATCCGAATTTACCTATCTAATGTTCTGAAATTCGGATTGGTCATCGAATCGGTGGCCTTACTGGTCACCGGTTTAACCGGTTCGACCGGTGAACATTGGATCGGTCATCGAATCGGTGGCCTTACTGGTCACTGATGTGACGTAATAATTATGCAATAATTATATTTAATTATATATAATATTAAAAATATTTAAAATAAATAAATAAAAATTGTCGGACCGGACCGGTCAATTGACCGGTTTAGACTTGGTCAATTTATAACCGGTTTTGAAGGATAAACCGGACCGAACCACCGACCAGTCACCGGTCGGACCGGCCGGTCCGGTCTGGGTTTAACAACACTGTACCTATCTATGAGTCTGAGTGGATGGCTCATAGGTCCAGGATAGTCGGGCGAAGCGAGTCCAGATCCTCTGTCCAGTTTTATGGTATCTTATTATATCCAGTGAATCTCAGCCATGTATTTATGCGGATCCTACGTTTATTTATGTGGGACTCATACAGGACTCACATAAATAAATGGCTGAGATTCACTGGACACAATAAAACATCGTAAAAATTGAACAAAGGATTTTGTTCCCGACAAAGCCCGGCCCTGAATTTTTTTTTAAAAAAAACATCTGTCACCAACTTCTCGTGCCATTGCCTTTCCAGCTGTTATGCCTTCAATCGTCGAGCTCCATCCACAGGGTGTCACGAACACTCCTACCGCTTCATGATCAAGTATCAATATTTGCGGCCCCCATCCTCGTATGACCAGTCCTTTGCCTTCCACTCTCTTCTCAAACCGTTCTGGCAGCCAATCTTCTTCGTTGTTTTGGCTATTTTTGTCGTCTTTCTTGACCACCCATATGAACTGCTGCTTTTGAGTTTTCCAGTGCTATTGCTATTTCCTTGAGCTGAGAGTTAGTGAAATTGGCTACACTTCCAAAACGTATGTAAATAACTGAATTATGTTTCTTGGAGTCTAAGCCATTTCAAGCACTCATGTTCATCAATGGACGTTTCTCTTCCTCTCTACGCTTTATCTTCAATCCCTCTGTTGCACAACGAAACGGGTCCGATATGACATGCTCTTCTACCTAAAGCATCATTGTAAAAGTCAGCATATGCAGGCTCGAGCTCGTAGAAGCTGTTGACGATTGCACCAAAGCTGTTCAACTCGGACTCTCTCGATGTTTTTTCACCAACTTGGTAAAGTCTGCTTCGATGCCTTGTCTCTCAACATCTGACAATTGCTTTCTAGTTAACTTGATGTCCCCTGGAAGATTAGGCACAAGAAAGAACGCGTCGTCTGACGGAGCTTTCTAGTGTGGCTGGTGTAATCTGATACACTCTCCGGTGCACAAGGAGAAGAAACTTGTTACGTGAAACACTAGCCTTGGAATCCCAAATTTGGAAGCAGCTTCTGTGGCCCAACGAAAGAACATGTCAGCAACAAGACAATCAGGGCGGTGCTCTTGTAGGAGCTCTTCAAGAGGCTGTTGGAGCATAGCTGTGGCTAAGAAAAATTTGTTGATCAATTTGCCAACCATTTTCACGAGAGGTGATTGAGTCGACGTTCTCGCATCATTGGGGCAAACCTGCCTCATCTGAAGGAAATTTCATGATTTTAATGTCGATGTCGAGACCAGGGTTCTTGGTCCTTTGAATTGTTTTGGAAAAAAGGGGTGCATTCGGGGAGTGGTGATAATTGTGGGCTTCAGGCCTCGTAAAGTAAATAACTTGGCCATGTCCACAGTAGGTATAGTGTGGCCATGAGCCATGAATGGGAAGAAATAAACATGAAGTTGATGTCCAAACTACCCATGTCGACAGATTTTGAGCCTGACGAATTGCATAAAAGTCTTAGGCAGAAAGAACTGATGAGGGAAATGTTAGAGATTTTGGTTCAATTTGGTTTGTCAGTATGACCAAAAAGCTGAACATGATTGGGATATAAATTGTCAAAATGTGATTTGGGTGTTAAAATGTGATTCCAAAGTTGTAGCGTCACTCTCGTAGTGTTTGACCAAGTCCTAGCTAGTTTGTTGGTAATTTGTTATTAATGTTTGTCGTGATCTCTAGTTAGTAGCAAGTCAGGTTTCAATCATGGTCCATGTTTATGTTTCAATTGAGTTTTTTATAGGAGTCAGTTGTGTATTTGGATCCTATATATAAGAATCTTGAGTCTTTGTGTTTATCGCATTATTGAGCAATAACAGTTCTGTTTCTCCAAAACTTTCCCATCTTTGTTTCTGCAGATTTCTGTTTTAGTTCTATATCCAACATTTTGTGGTATCTGAGCCTTTGACATATCAAGGCATAGAAGAAAAAGGTATTTGTGAAGTCAAAGAGTCATGGCAGCCAGTGGAGTATCTCTCAGCGTATCTCAGCCTTTGATCCTTATTTTCAAAGGTGATAGTTATGAATTCTGAAGCATCAAAATGAAAACTCTATTTAAGTCTCAAGACTTATGGGACTTGGTAGAAAATGGGTATCCGGATCCAGATGAAGAGGCAAGGTTAAAGGATAATAAAAAAGACTCCAAGGCACTATTTTTTATTCAACAAGCTATCCATGAAACTGTTTTATCCAAAATTGCAGCAGCAACTACTTCACAAGAAGCATGGATGATTTTGAAGAATGAGTATCAAGGCTCATCAAAGGTAATCACGGTGAAACTTCAAACTCTTCGTAGTGACTTTAAAATGTTAGCAATGAAAAACAATGAAACTATGCAAGATTATTTGTTTAGAGCAACCACTTTTGTTAGCCAAATGAAGTCGTACAATGAGCAAATTACTGATCAAATTGTTGTTGCAAAAGTTTTGAGGAGTTTAACTCCAAAATTTGATCATGTGGTGGCTGCGATTGAGGAGTCTAAGGATTTATCTGTTTTTCCATTTGATGAGCTAATGGGTTCTTTGCAAGCACATGAAGTAAGGCTAAACAGATCACTTGAAAAGAATGAAGAGAAGGCATTCCAAGTGACGGGGGATAGTTCAACTTTAAGGAACAAATCTGAACAATCAGCAGTAAGAGGACGTGGCAGAGGTGGTTTTTATAGTAGAGGTCGTGGCAAAGGTCGAGGTAGAGGGTGGTCAGGAGTTCAGTGTTACAATTGCCATCAATATGGACATATTGCATCAATTTGCTAGAGCAAAGAAAATCAAGCAAGTTTTACAGAAGAGAATGAAGTAGAAGAAAATGAAGAGGAATGGAAGTTGTTCACGGTTTTTTCTCATGCTACTAATATGTCAAATGGTATTTGGTTTTTGGATAGTGGATGTTCAAATCACATGTCTAGCATGAGATCACTATTTAAGGATCTTGATGAGTCCTTGAAGATGCAACTGACACTTGGGGATAATAACCGAATTCAAATTGAAGGAAAAGGTACAGTTGCTGTCACAACAAGCTACGGTAATGTAAAGCATCTTCATAATGTTTATTATGTTCCTAGTTTGGCACATAATCTATTAAGTGTTGGGCAACTCATGGCTAGTGGTTATTCAATTTTGTTTGACAGTGGTGCAAGTCTTGTTAAAGATAAAAAATCTTGTCAGGATATTGTCTATGTGCAAATGACTGAGAACAAAATGTTTCCTCTTGAGGTTTCGTGTGTAAACAATCGTGTTTTGGTTACTAGTGTGATGAATGAGTCTAGGCTGTGGCATTTACAGTATGGGCATTTGAATTTCAATGGCCTGAAGGTGTTGGGTCAGAAAAACATGGTAGTTGGGTTGCCTAAAATTGATTCGTTTAGTATGTGCGAAGGATGTATCTATGGGAAGCAGTGTAGACAGTCATTTCCTGTTGGAAAAGCATGGAGAGCATCTTATTGTTGGAAGACGATATTTTCTGCTGTTTACAAATGATTTCAGCCGCATGAGTTGGGTGTATTTTTTAAAATACAAATCAGAAGCAACAGAACGTTTTAAGAAGTTTAAGGCTATGGTGGAGAAGCAAAGTGGCAGCAGCATAATAACACCTCGTACAGATAGAGGTGGTGAGTTTCTATCTAAAGAATTTACTACATTTTGCGAGGAAAACGGCGTTTGCAGGCAACTCACTGCTCCTTACACTCCAGAGGAAAATGGTGTCGCTAAACGGAAGAATCGAAAAGTTGTGGAGATGGCAAGGAGTTTACTCAAAGGAAAGGGCCTTCCCAACCAGTTATGGGCTAAAGCAGTTGCAACAGCAGTTTATTTGCTGAACATTTCTCCTATAAAGGCTATGTTGAATTAGACTCCGTTTGAAGCTTGGAATGGAATAAAGCCTCAGGTGAGCCACTTACGTATTTTTGGTAGTATTGGCTATGCTTTGATTAATTCTCAAGTGCGTAGTAAGCTTGATGAGAAATCTGAAAAATATGTCTTTATTGGCTACTATCATCATTCCAAAGCATATAGGCTATTTAATCCCGTTAATGGCAAAGTGATTGTTAGTAGAGATGTGATTTTGACGAAGATGCAAGTTAGAAATGGGATGGAATTACTCTTTGTTTCAGAAGTGCATATAGTGTCAGAAAATAAGGCAGTAGATTCAACATCTTCATTGTCTTCAACGCCTTCGACTCCTAGCAATGGAAGTAGAAGTTCTACTTCAAATTCAACCACTCCATCCTTAACTCCAATAGTGGAGATTGTCTTATTGCCCCAAACCGTAGCAGTTCTTCTTCATTGGATGGATCTCCTCCAAGAAAGTTCAAATCTTTGAGTGAGATTTATGCAACATGCAATTTTGCTTTATTTGTTTCAGATCCAACTTGTTTTGATGAAGCAATAAGCAAAATGGAATGGTGTATTGCAATGAAAGAGGAGATTTTGGCTATCCAAAAACTAATACATGGGAATTGGTGAACTTACCTGAGGGGAAGAATGCTATTGGATTGAAATGGATATTCAAGACAAAATATCACGCTAATGGTAGTATTCAAAAGCACAAAGCTAGACTGGTCGTAAAGGGATATTCGCAACAGCAAGGTGTAGATTATGACGAGACCTTTTCTCCCGTTGCTCGTTTTGAAACGGTAAGAACGTTTTTATCATTAGCTACTCAGTTGAAGTGGGTTGTTTATCAATTTGATGTCAAGTCTGCCTTCTTAAATGGAGAACTAGAAGAGGGTGTTTTTGTTCATCAACTTGAAGGATTTGTGGTTAGTGGAAAAGAAGAGAAAGTATACAAGTTAAAAAAAGCTCTTTTTGGATTGAAACAGGCTCCAAAGGCATGGTACAGCAAGATTGATTCTTATTTTCGTGAGAGTGGCTTCAATAGGGGTGAAAATGAGCCCACTCTCTATATAAAGAAGGAAGGTAAAGATGACTTCCTTTTTGTGTGCCTTTATGTTGATGATATGATATATATAGGTTCATCTCACTCTCTTGTAACTGCTTTTAAAGATCATATGAAGAGAAAGTTTGAGATGACTGATTTGGGATTGCTACATTACTTTCTTGGGTTAGAAATTCAACAAGGTGAAGATGGAATCTTTATTTCACAAAAGAAATACACTACTGATCTTCTTGAAAGGTTTAACATGTTGAATTGCAAGGTGGTAGCCACTCCGATGATGTAAATGAGAAATTGAAGCTTGAAGATGGTACTGCAACAGCTGACGCAAGAACTTTCGGAAGTTTAGTTGGTGGACTAATTTATTTAACTCATACAAGACCAGATATTTCATTTTTTGTTGGTGTGGTCTCAAGGTTTATGAAAAATCCTTCAAAGCATCAACTTGGAACAATAAAAAGAATCTTGCATTATGTAGCAGGAACAGTTGATTTTGGAATATGATATACCCAAGTGTCTAAATTCAAATTAATTGGTTTTACTGACAGTTATTAAGCAGGTTCTTTGGATGATCGTAAAAGCACTTCTGGTAGCGTTTTTTCTCTTGGTTTTGGAGCAATCTCATGGAGCTCAAAGAAGCAAGCCACAACAGCATTATCATCATCTAGGGCAGAATATGTTGCTGCAAGTTCAGCAGCATGTCAAGCAGTTTGGTTAAGGAGATTGCTTGAAGATCTTCAACAAAAGCAGGAAGAAGCAACTGAAATTTTCTGTGATAACAAAGCAGCAGTGGCAATGACCAAAAATCCAGCATTCCCTTGGAGAACAAAGCATATAGAAATCAAGCATTACTTCATTTGAGACTTAGTTGCAAAAGGTGCAATGGTGCTGAAATTCTGCAGTTCAGAACAACAAGTTGCTGATGTTCTTACCAAATCACTTGCTAGTGGAAAGCATGACTTCTTCAGAACTCAACTTGGTATGACCAACTTTGAATCAAGAGGGGGTGTTAAAATGTGATTTGGGTGTTAAAATGTGATTCCAAAGTTGTAGCGTCACTCTCCTAGTGTTTGGCCAAGTTCTTTTAGTTTGTTGGTAATTTGTTATTAATGTTTGTCGTGATCTCTAGTTAGTAGCAAGTTAGGTTTCAGTCATGGTCCATGTTTATGTTTCAGTTGAGTTTTTATAGGAGTCAGTTGTGTATTTGGATCCTATATATAGGAATCTTAAGTCTTTGTGTTTATCGCATTTTTGAGCAATAACAATTCTGTTTCTCCAAAGCTTTCCCATCTTTGTTTCTGCAGATTTCTGTTTTAGTTCTATATCCAACATAAATACGGCTGCCATGACAATACGAATCTTTCTGAGAGAAAGTTGGCTTGTTAAGGAGGTAAAGAAGCTTCCAGCCCGTGCTACATGCGCGCGCGCGCACACACACGTACTTTCACTCGTCATCGACACATGACTTCAAAATCTCGAAGCGTGAACTGTCCATATATCAACACTATTATAATTTTCTTCCTTTCTTTCTTTAATAATGTCACATAAGCAACGTTTGATGATTTCAATTAGAGTTATCATATTACAAGCAAATTTGATGAGTAGCCGCACCCACACCACTTGATTTTACCCGCTTGCCTCGCAGTTAAAAAGGATGTGTATAAGATGCAGTAGTTATCAATGAAATATGATATATAGTTCCCAATTTTACATGATTGGTTAGTTAATGGTCAGATTATAAAAAGACCAATAATGTGAAAGTAAATTATAACATAAAAAATTAAAACAATAGAAAAACATAAGGTTGAGGAATTAAAAAAATTGTCTTTAAGAATTTATTCAACCTCAACAGTTTATATTGATGGTGATTCTTCAGGATTCAACATGCTTTTCTTATATCGAAGGAAGTAAGAATAGTAGAGACAGTTTTATTTTCAAAGAGAAAAATTATTTGACAGAAGATAAAGCCTTGTCTATTTAAATAAGACAACATATATATTTATATACATAAGAATAAGTGGACCAAAAAGCGAAAGTAAAGATAAATTTGGACACTAACTTTGAAAAGATAAACTATAGATTTATAACGTTAAGATATAGTTTGAGTCAACTTTAGCACACGTTTTTTCAGATAAGTATAACTAAATTTAGAATAAGTAAGATGTAGATTTATCTAAAGACCTTTGAAATAAGAAACCAATTCCACAACAATCCCCCATTTATTTAAAAAGACAATATATCAAAAAGAATAATTAAATACTACTAGATTAAAATTTAGAGTGTAACAATTCTATATGAAGTAGAGACTAGACTTAATAGGTCACAACTCACAGCATTATCAGTGAATCTTTAAGTTCCTATAAACCAACATCGTATTTTGTAAATTGTAGTTCTTATTAGCCATAATATATGTCCACCATGTCTACTGTTCACCACATGTTTACGCTAATAGGCCATGCGCGTGCCTGATTATTCATGAGTGCTCTAGAGATTAGCCAAATTCTCATAGGAAAGGCCCCATTCCCACTCATATGGGTGATTTGATTAAGTGTATACTACAATTAAAGACACCACTTGTAAAGGATATGGAATTTAATAAGAGCTTAGCTCATTCTCACTTAAGCTATAATTTAGCACTAATCACACATTATATGAGGGATATAAACATTTGATGGTGCCTTTCAAAATCTATAAATGATTTTATTATACCTATATGAACCTAATCGATGGGATCGCCGATCACATAGGTTAGATTACTAACATTGTTGATATCTTGTATTGGCTTTAGTCCCATTCCCCTTAATGTTTCAAATATTTATTTCTTTCCTTGAGGTTTATTCAGAGGATCAACCAAATCCATTTATGACTTTACAATGGATATAATTCTAATCTTTAAACAACTACGTTAAGACTTCATGTCTTAAACGAATATGTCTACTTTTTCCATTAGAAGTTTTATTCTTTACAATGGTTATTGCAACCTTGCAATCACAATTTATAAACACGGAAGGTGTTGGTTTTATTCCTAAAAGAATATTTGCTAAGAAGTTCTTAACCATTCAACCTCATTTTTCGCAAATTCTTGTTCCATTGTCGATTTAGCAATAATACTCTATTTTACTAACTTCCAAGTTATTGCACCTCTACTAAGAGTAAATACATATCCACTAGTAGATTTTATCTATCTAAATCAAAGATCCAACTAGCGTCACTATATCCTTCTAATACAACAAGAAATCCATTATACAAAATACTATAGTTAATAATACCTCTTAAATATTCCATTAGTCTAACTAAAGTTGTAACATCCCAGATCACCCGCTTACAGATATTATCCGCCTTTGGGCCTTGACCCAGCCAAGCCCTCACGGTTTTGCTTTTCCCGAGGCCTTCCCAGGAGGCCACCCATCCTAGAACTACTCTCACCCAAGCACATTTAACCTCAGAGTTCCGATGGGATCCGACGCATTAGGCCATAGAAAACGCGTCTGTAAGGGAAAGGTATCCATCCATACCCTTATAATGCATACTTCGTTCCCCTCTCCAACCGATGTGGGATCTCACACTCTCCACCTCCTTAGGGCCCAGCCCTCTTTAGGGTCCAACCTAGCTGGCACAATGGTTCGGGTATCGGCTCTGATACCACTTGTAACACCCCAGATTATCCGCTTACAGATATTGTCCGCTTCGAACCTTAGCCTAGCCAAGCTCTCACGGTTTTGCTTTTCCCGAGGCCTTCCCAGGAGGTCACCCATCCTAGTACTACTCTCACCTAAGTACATTTAACCTCGAAGTTCTAATGGGATCTGGTGCATTAGGCCATGAAAAACGCATCTGTAAGGGAGAGGTATACGTACCCTTATAAGGCGTATTTCGTTCCCCTCTCTAACCGATGTGGGATCTCACAAAAGCAACTCGATAATCATGGTTAGGATTGTTAGTATAACTATTTATTTAGTTTACAAACAACATAAGTTATATCAAATTTTGTAAAAGTTCATGAAATGCATATGACCCCCGCTAATTTGAGTATACTCAGACTGAGCCATATCGTCACTTTTATTTTTAACTAAATGAGTGTTGGCATTATAAAGAGTACAAACTGGTAGTCTGGTTTCACATCAAAATAATTGAACTTTAAGAAATTTCTCCACATAATGTTCTTGTGATAAAATTATACTATATTTATTCCTTATGATTTTAGCACCCAGGATAATACTTGCTTTCCCCATTTCTTTCATATCAAAATGTAATTCTAAGAAGTTTTAAGTGTTATATAAAACATCAATCCTTGATAGACGTCAAATACCCCAAAAAATAAAAAATAACTCTGCACAAGTATATTTGTAGTAGTAGTGAGAAAGGATCATAGCCACAGAGTGTGTGTGTTTAGGTTTTGTAATGAATCAATCAATGTGTAGGATGAAGGGGGTGGGAGTTTGGTTGAATTCAATTAAAGAAATAAAGTAAAACTAAACTATTAAAGATAAATTAAAGCAAACGATACAAAATTCCTATAATTAATCAATGGGTTTTAAATCTAGTTAGAGGTTCAATCTTAACCTTCATACAAATGTGCACAATTAATCGTTATGTTATTCTTATACCTTTCTTTGAAACTATTAATCGTAGATTAACAACACAAACTTTGTTAATCTCAGTTCTCCTTTAGGTTGTATCTAATTAAAACAAGTTTTTTAATTAGATTTAGCTATCAGACAACCTAGAATAAGCTCTTTAGATTTCGCATGACAATCGCATTATATAATAAGAAACCATGTTAATCTAAACAACAACCATATAAGCTCAGGTTATTTAACCTATGCTATGTTATCCTTAATGATGCTTGACCATTAGTTTACCACAAATGAATCAAATGTACAACAATTACATATTACAATCTAAATTCTGACAATGAATCTATACATGAATGATCTAGTAGGCCTATCTAAATAATTAATATATAACTTCAAAACATTAAATACAGAATAACATATTCAATCCTAAAAGAGAGTTAAGTACAACATCACTAGCTTAATCAATGCCCAAACATGTTCATCAACGTCAATATCCCCTTTGAACTGGAAAGATGAAGTTTAGCTCCTTATAACTCTCCAAAGGGAAAGGAATCTACCTCCTTTTGAGTCTCTAATGTCTTCATCTCTCATTTAGCCTCCTAGTTGCCATTTTGTACTTAAAATTAGGGTTATGTAACAATACACGGTTAGCTACATGGACATGTGTATGTAAATTTTTCCAGAAACCACGAATATAAATTTAACAATGAGTTATACGATAAAAATACACAGTCGTGAACCCACTTACAAGTTCGTGTAAGTCCCCACATGACTGTGTAGGTTACAGGGATGCTTGAAACTTCATTTTTGCATTGCACTCCTATAAGCTTCTAGTGACTCACACAGTCCCATACACGACTGTGTATGTCATATACATAGGCGTGTAAGTTGCAGTGACTCCTTTTCTTGCATTCCTTATCTCGTTTTCACCCTAACATATCTCTTTTTTGCTTCAACATGGCAAATAAGATCAAACATCAATAAAATGACACCACGGATATGTTTCTAGCTCATTTTGATTCTTGTTCCTCCAACTTGTACTTAAAATAAAATATGAGCCAAAATAAGTATCTTAAGAACAACATAATATTAATCACTAAGCATTAGGGAGTACATATGTAGTCAATCAAGCACTTATCAATCACTACAAGAAATAATCCAAATATCGACAGCAAATTAGCAACAGTAAAGAGACCGTTGCCAATTACCGACGGAAATCTTACACCCGTCGGAGAACTTGTTTGGAAAAATATGGATTACCGACGGTAGCAAAATCTGTCGCTGAAATTGAGTGGGAAATTTGCCACAATTTTTTTGGTTCACTGACAGAAGGGTAAGTTGTCTATTAAAACATCATCGTCCGTCGACTATTGCTGTTGAACTTTTTAAGAATAACGAAACGACGTCGATTTGTTACCCTTAAAATGCTTCAATAGTCCCCCCACCCACCCGACCTTCCTCCTTCGTTCTCCACCTCTGCCACTATTCTTCGTCGGTTCTTCTTCGTCGTCATCTTCTCCGTCCAGTTGTCGCGTCTTCGCCGTCCGTTACTGCCATCTTCTCTGGCCGTGGAGTTGCACGTTTGGTGAAGGTATGTCGACCACGTGGAGCCTTCGTTTTTCTACCGAAATGAATATGTTTTTCATTATTATTTGTTTCATTATGTGTAAATGTTTGTGTGTTTAAGTGTTTATCTAATTTATTCATGGATGAAATTGGTTAATATTCAAAAAAAGTTCTTTTGCCCTAATTTTGTTGAAACTACATTGGATTGAGTTGTCATTTTTAACTCTAACTATAGTTATGATTGGTTGGTAAATGTTAATAGTTAGGGTTTATTAAAAATTTTCTATGGGAATTTGATTGAATACAACATTGCATCGACTTTGATGATTATGATTGGATCTTTGTGGAGTATGAATGTTATGGATAATGTGATATGAATGAATGTCTATTGGTGTTTGTATTGATACTTATTGGGTTGATTAGGCCCTCCTAGCATGTCATAGTATTAACCTTAGTTTGCTTAGATTGTTTTACCGTTTAACATGTGAGAAAATTTAATGGGGGTCGTTGATTGAATTGTTTTACATATTGTATTATAGATTAAGGATTGTTCTTTTGTTTACATATCGATGTAGGAAGTGTTTGAATGTTAAAACTGATATACTATAATGATAGTGAATTTTTTTAGGTTTAGTTGGTTAACTAAGTATTTCATATAAGGGCATCTTAACGTTTTCATAGTTACTAAATTGTCATAAACTTGTTAGCAGCAATATTAGACTTATTTTACACTTTCCTTTATGCAAATGGAAGAAGATAGTTATTATAATTGTTAGTTGCTGTTAGTTTTTTTTAGGTTGACTATCTATTATAACAAGACATTAAGAAGCTATGACAAAAAAAGATAGAAGAAAAAGCCACTCGTTGCAACAAATAGAGAGTTATAGCTTCTAACTTGTGGGTTATTACTCGTAGGGATTCTAAAATCCAGCACTCACCTCTAGACATCCCACCTGTTGTCTAATTTATAGGGTAACAAACCCATCCAATCCTCTGATTAATAACCAAGATTTAATTGAAGTAATACTAGCAATACCAATGGTTGTGTTTATGTCAACTTAATTAAAAATTAAGATACGTTAGCATTTAAATTGAATATTATACTTGATTTTATGTCATTATCTCGTTAAAGAAAAAACATGAAATATTCCATGTATTTGAATTCAAATCGAATACGTAAATTAGTGTAGAGGTTATGAATAGACTAATATGGATTGAAAATATGTAGTGTCCTTGGGCCTATTCCATTACCAGGTATTACTCCACTGAAATCTTAACAAGAGAAGAAATAGCTACTACTGCACCGAAATCTTAACAAGAGAAAGATACAGCTACTTGTTATTCTTACAAATATCTTGATGCATTCCTTGACTTTGTCATTAATTGCCAATATAACTAAACAAAATTTATGGTTTGATGATAATAATGATCATGATCATGAAGACAACAGATTACTTGATGAGCAGTTGACAAAATAATTGGATTGCTTTTGGAACTTCTTCTATTACCTATACTTTACCCTATCTTCGTTTCTTCTTAATTGTGACACTTTAAAAGAGCCATAACATCACAATCATGTATATGTGCAATTATTCTTGTTAGGTGGCCGTATGGATCATCAACATCATCCTATTTGCTTAACAACAATGACAGTTGTTAACTAGTCATTAATTCCCATGTACAGTCTAATATATCTCCTCCTGCTTTGTCACTTTGCATACGAATCATGTTAATTGAAATAGTATTGACTTTAATATGATAAAGTTATTTATGTTAATTATGTTAACATTATATTTTGAAGTTAATTAAGTTAACTTTATCATTATGCACAACATCCTCATCTGAGCCCAATTCCTCAACATTACCTATTATAGTCAAAACTTCTAGATCCATAATTAAAATGATAATCTTATGTGTAAGATACAGCTTAATTATGCCAAGTATTTTAAAATATTAATTAACCTAATGCTACTTTCTTTAAATTTAATTAGCCTTAAAGATTTATTGAATGTAATAGGAACTATCTTCACTCCTAAATATTGGACTTCCTTACTAATTCTCGTGCCCAGGAATTTTCTAAATAATCTAGTTGACTTCTAGAAATCCTAACAACTAAGACCTAAATAATCTTATCCTCGAGGTACCTAAAAATTTAGAAAGGGTTATGTTCTTATATAAATGAATGAAATTGATTAAATTGAGTTACTGTTGATTAGATTTGAGAATATCTTGATGTATTGACTATAAATGAGGGTGTATGGGTTAGAAATTGGTATACTTGATTTTTGAATTGGATTATTATAGATTTTGCGATGTAAATGCATGTGGACTCAATTGAGAATAGACATATAGTTTGGAGACAAAAATTGAGCTTTGATACTGGTGGATATAGAAGTGTATTTTAATTGCAGGAACAACCCTTCTTTGAAAAGGGAGATGTCCATTTTATAGGAAAAACTCTGCCGAATTTTCAATAGGCTCCTCGTATAGCTCATGACCTTGATTGATTATAATATTTCATGGCAATTGTTTTAATATATCCCGCTTCGTAAAATGTTAATGTTTTTGGGAATTAGTTGTAGGAACTCATTTGTTGGCAATATTTATATTTTGAAGGAGATTGAAGAGAAACTTTAGCAGGTATTCAAATGAAATTCATATCCTTAAAACTATGTATGTCAACAATGATTTTTCACAAATGGTGAATGACATTTGTATCAGTTTCTATATTTGCCATTCTAGGTCCGTCGTCGTCATCTTCCTTAACGTACTTCAAGAATATCCTTCTACATGTCGATTGAGGTTAGTGATTTTGTTTTTTACTTCGTTTTCTTGAACTTACCTTTATTTGGGTATTTGTTTGTGGTTTGAACTTCCCATCTGAACTTCCTGCATTTTTAATTGAATTGGCCTGCTAGATGTGAAACTTGTTTGTGTTATGAACTTCAGTTTATCATTAAATTAATATAGGATGAGTTTGACTTATACTATAGTTCCAATATAATGATATGACATCTAAGTTATTTCATTTATGCTGTCTGAAATGATTAGTTTCTCTTTACTTTTCATGTGCAAATTTTTACACGTATCTTTTTAAAATTGTATATGTTAAAACAATTTATTAAAATAAGTATTCATATTTTTATGAATACTTATTATATTTGGCACTAGTACATAATTAATATAGGAGTTTTAACATTAATTATCTTCTAACATGAATGATACTAACTATGGATTCACTATTTTAAATTAACAGTTGTCTAGCAATGAGTTTCCGGGATAGATCTTGGATGTATAGATGATCAATCGTTGATGGTTTCATTAATCCTGAATTTGTTAAGGGAGTTGAAGTTTTTATTCATTATACATGTTCTCAACCTGCATATATGGATGGGCTAAAGATCAAATGTCCATGTAAAAAGTGCAAATACAAATGTTTCCTTACTACTGATGAAGTTAATGGGCATTTGTCAAGAAAAGGGTTTGTCCCCAATTATTTTGAGTGGACACGACATAGGAAACCTGACATTTGTAACACTTCAAGGGGTAATCAAGCAGAATCGTCTGTCAACCTAAATGAGTATGAAGGGGGGACTGGATTTAGAACAAATTATGTGGATGGAACTAGAAATCTGTACATGCAAATGGTTTATGATGGGGTTGGTTATACCTTTGAGAAAAATAGGGAAAATCTTGAAGAAGAACCTAACCCACAAGCAAAACAGCTTTTTGACTTACTACAGTCAGCTGACCGAGAATTGTGGCTAAATTGTGAGACAATGACCCAATTGTCTTCAATTGCTCAGATATTGAACATAAAGTCTGAAGGGCATATTTCGGACCGTAGTTTTGATAAAATCCTTAAATGGTGTAATAAATCATTGCCTGCTAATCATACAATGGTTGATAGTTTTTATAATATGGAGGAACTTATTAGGGGTCTTGGTTTGCCTGTTGAAAAGATTGATTATTGCAAATTGGGATATATGTTGTATTGGGGAGATGATGTGGACTTAGTAGAGTGCAAATTTTGTGGTCAATCTAAGTTTAAGCCTAGAAAGCGTTCAATGAAACAGAAATTAGTACCATAGAAACGGTTGTATTATTTCCCACTAACTCCGAGACTTCAAAGATTATATGTTTTTGATGTTACTGCATCTCACATGAGATGGCATGTTGAACACGAACAAGAAGATGAAGTAATGAGTCATCCATCAGATGCACTGGCATGGAAACATTTCAATGACACCCATCTTGATTTTGCAGTTGAAAGTC
>JAOTAX010119845.1:0-22149 GCA_025629825.1 Erythroxylum guanchezii | reverse complement strand
GCCACCCTCACGGGGCACGGACTCGGATATCACCAACGATGTCGGGTTCGGGTCACGCGGGAGTGGGGTGTTACACTAACATTCCAAGACCTAGATGCTTGCTTAAATTCATAAATGGATCTCTGCAATTTGCATACCTTATGCTCATTACCTGGCTTAACGAATCCTTCTGGTTAGGCCATATAAATGGTCTTCTCAAGATCCCCATTAAGAAATGTGGTCTTGACGTCCACTTGTTATATTTATAATCGAAATAGGCTACTATGGCCAAAAGAATTATGATGGACTTATGCATAGCAACCGGAGAAAAATTCTCCTCATAGTCTATACCCTCTTTTTGAGAATAGCCTTTAGCTACCAATCTAGCTTTAAAAGTCTCTACCTTTCCATCTGATCCTCTTCTCCTTTTGAAGATCCATTTACAACTTATGACTTTTACATCTAGTGGTAGATCTATAAGGATCCAAGTTTTATTGGTGTAGTACATGGAATCTATTTTTGATTCCATCGCATTGAGACATTTTTCTACATCAACATCATTAATAGCCTGTGTATAAGTAATGGGATCTGTTTTTTGTTGGTTTCAGATGGAAATTATGCCTTCTCTTAGACCTAGATACCTGTCTAGTTGTCTCACAACCTTCCCACTACATCTAGGCACTACTTGATGTTTAGGCTACTCTTCCGATTCAACTTTTGAATCCATTTAGACATCTTCTTCTGCTATATCCAAATCAACTCTTTGTTTGGATGAAACATCTAACTCCTTTAGTACTACTTCACTTCTTCCTTTGTGATTTCTCACAAATTCTTCCTCTAAAAAGGTCACATTTGTCGACACAAATACCTTCCTATTCTGAAGACTATAAAAATAATAACCTTGTGTACTCGTAAAAATAATAACCTTGTGTACTCGTAGGATATCCATCTTTGTGGATTCAGGCTTTAGAACATGAGCTGGGCAGCCCCAAGTCCTTAAGTGCCGCAATGAAGGCACTCAACCAGTCCACAACTCCCTAGGTGCTTTAGGCATCGATTTGGATAGAGCAAAGTTAAGAAGATAAGTTGTCGTTTGTATGGCATATCCCTAGAACGATTATGGAAGGCTAGCGTAAGACATCATTGATCTTACCATTTCCAATAGAGTCATATTCCTCCTCTCAGCGACACTATTCTGTTGAGGTATTCAAGAAGCTAACAAGTTGGAAACAATTCCATTGTCAATTAGAAATTGTTGGAACTCTCCAGATAAGTACCCACCACCTCGATCCCATCAAAGTTGTTTTAATGGCTTACCTAGCTGTTTTCAGCTTCAGCTTTGAATTCTTTGAACCTTTCAAAGGACTCACTCTTTTTATGCATCAAATACAAATAGCCATGTCTAGAGTAATCATCTATAAAGGTTATGAAGTATTCATAACCTTCTCTAGCTTGTACGTTCATGGGCCCACACACATTAGTGTGTATTAGGTCCAACGTGGATTCAGATCTGTTTCCTTTGGAAGGAAATGAGGCCTTGGTCATTTTTTCCTTCAATACAAGATTCACAGATAGGTAATGGATCATTATCTAAGCCCGCAAGGATCCCATCCTTCATTAACCTATCAAGTCTTTTCTGATTCACATGACCCATTCTTAAGTGCCACAGATATTTTGAATTAATGATAGAGTCATTGGATTGTCTTAGTTTTATTAATTATGTGGTGTTTAGTGAGCCTGTTATAAGTTCTATAAAGAAAAATCCATCTTTAATTATCGCAGTATAAATAAAATCCTTATTCTCATATATTGAAACAACATTTTAAAAATATAAGGAATAACCAGATTTTATTAAACAAAAAACAGAAATCATGTTCCTTACAATCCTTGGGATGTAATATATATCCTCCAAATATAACCTATGACTACTAGGAAAGTCTAAGATAACTACTCCCACTGATTTTGCCGAAAAGTAGGATTCATCTACTATCTTGACTTGAAACTGACCTTTAGATAGTCTTTTCCTTTACTGGAACCCCTGCAAAGAATTGCAAACATGGTTAGTGGCTCCTGAATCTAATATCTAAGAATCAGATTAATCTGCCACATTTCTAGTTCCTAACAAACTTATTGTGGTGATTATGTCTGAAAATATAAATTATTAAAGAATAAGCATACTAGTCAACAATATTGGAACTTTCTATAAAATCATGATACATGTATGCATGATGATATATTTAACAAAACTTTAAAAAAATTTAATCTTTATATGATGGTTATTTTTCTTATCTATAACGGACTAAGCGATGGTAGGTCATCTTATCCATCAAAAGAAAAACTGGGACCCTCCCATTGAAAAAGCTACCAAGCATCTTCATGCCTAACCTTTTAAGAAGCGCCATAATTTGGTCCATACATTTATCAATAGAGCTATGGTGAGTAGGTTATTGATAAAATATATTGAGTGTGTAACTATTTGATTCATCCACTAAAAGTACTTGCAAACCATGGCTGGGTGGGAGGTCACATTTGCTACCAATGAGTTGACTTATCCTTTAGGAGACCCAAACCATGCAAGATCTAGGATTCATGTTCTCCGGTGGGGAGTAACACTTCACCAAATACAAACGGGCCATCATATGGAGACTGTGGACTCTCACATGAGCATCCTCTACTCAATCTTTTGGGTCTTTAAGTTTTAATAAATACCATCTTGTCTAGATGCAATTTATTAATCATCCTATATTATTTCATTATATATCTCATACATAATGAATGCATGGTAATGCCTAGGGTTGGCAATTATTTTAAATGGCATACATTCACATAATATCACATATTATTAGCATTCATCCATCCATTCATCTCATGAATTATAAAACTACTTTTGATTGTCCATCCTAGAACATAAATAATTATAAGGCTCTTTGGCCCATAAAAAAGAATCTTGGACTTGAATCTTCCGCTTCGAACTCTTCGCTCACATGAACCAGCCCATTCGGTAAAAATGTTTAATGGCATTTATTTTACAACACTTTTAGTTTTTAATAAAGCTGAATTTTGTCAATAGGAAAATAAAAAATTCCAGCACTTGCAAAACTCACAAAACCAAAGTTGTCAAGAGAAACACAAAATTCCAGCACTTGAAAACCTCACAAAACTGAAGTTCTCAAGAGAAACACAAAATTCTAGCACTTGAAAACCTCATAAAATTGAAATTGCCATTACACCATATCATAAATTGAAACCATTACCTATTCCTTTCTTTGATCCATGGCTGCTTCATCTTCAACATTACAAAATTTTGTACATTACAAAAGCAAAGAAAATAGAAAATGAAGACAACGAGGAAACGTGACGATGATAGGCCACCCTCCTTGTTACAAACCAAAGGAAGAAAACTTACAAGGTAAATCTATATTCTATGGACAACCAAAAGAGCAAAACATATACCATATATATTTCTATCACAAAAAAATATACAGCATACATAAATATAATTGCCAACCTATGCAACATATAGGAACCGAATCATGCATAATAAAATGGCTCTGATACCAATTGTTGGATCAAAAACTAATAGCATACTAGATTTAGTTAAACTGTAGATTTCAAAAACTTTTTCCGAAATCAAAACACATAGAAAGCATGATAACCAAATCAACATGTTTTAATCCATACATGAAACGGTATTAGAAAAATAAATAGCATAAGAACATGACGAAAATTTTACCGACTCCTTTGCTACAGCTTCGACTCCTTACTATTGTATCTTCTCCTTGTTATTGTATCCTCAACTAATTCGATCTACCACTTGTTCTCCTTGGACAACTTGGTTAAACAGATCATATAGTGAGAAAGGAGAAGAAATATTATAGAGGTTTTCCCTTTATGATCAACTAGTTGAAAGTACCAAAATGAGACTCTCATTCCTAATTTCAGCTAGCTCATGAAAGAAAGGAGAGGGGAGTCGTAAAAAACAAAACAAGGCACCTCTTCTTTCTTCTAATTAAAATGAAAGAGAGGGCAACAAATGGGACATTCTCATTTGTTAAATATGGCTAGATGAAAAGACAAAAACCAAAACAAGACACTTCTCCTTTTCGGTTATATGATGAAAAAAGGGAGAGAGAGCAACAAATGTACTACTTCCTTCTTTTAATCAAAATGAAAGAGAGGCCATTAAATGAGACATTCACATTTTCGGTTATATGATGAAAGAAGGGAGAGAGAGCAACAAATGCGCTACTTCCTTCTTTAATCAAATGAATGCTAAAAGGTTTATATGTTTTTCTATATGCCAACATTAAATGACAACCATTAAACCATTTAATGATAAGACCATTAAACCATTTAATAAGGACACCATTAAACCATTTAATGATGATGAAGCACGATAAAAACCCACCTTATATTTAGCAATTCAATGCTAAATGTGCAGTTGTCCATTTAGCTATATAAAACCGAAATCTATATTATAGATTTCGATTTTGCCCTCCTTTTTTCTTTACAAATATTGTTTCAATTTAATTATTCTAATTAATCAAAACAAACCAAAATCCATCTCAATATTAAATGTTCATTTTGGGCTTCTAATTTACAATTAATTAGTGTAAGCCCAATATTTAATCATAGGCTTAAAACCCAATTTAATTAACTCTTAATTAAATTGCTCCAGTCTTATTATTCCAAATCTAATTCGGTCCTTTCCTTTTATTTTCTTTCCGATAACCTCTATTTATTTTTCTTACTTTGCTTGATAACCTTTCCTAGAAATCAAGTGGGGAATCTAATTAGACTTATAAAATTCAAGCTTTAATAAGCCCGGAGTTAATTTAATCTCATTAGAATTAATTCCAACTTATTAACCAAATTGCATTCCACTAAAGACAATTAGCTGAACTCTTGAATTGCTAATATTATGAGAACACATGTTTCAGATTAGATGTCTAGTTGCAAACTCTATTATAAACCATATTATATCCATCTGCACAATAAAGGGTAAAATTACCATTTTACCTTTAATTGGTGTTTCCTTCTAGATCTCCCGCTTTACTCTATATGGTGATTAACACATAAGATCTCATCTTGCTGTTAAGACTTGATGGGTAGTTAGTCCTTGATACATTTTTCCATTAATAATTTCAATATACAGATGCTAGATTGTTACTCTGTAAAAACCTATTCCATTCATATCAAGAATTATAATGGAACACATATGAGTTCACCACTCATCAAGATTGTGATTCACAATAAAAGAATGTTAAAGTGTATGTTTTAAGATTAAAGAAATGACCTACTTTAGTCTTTAAAAACATACGTGATTCCGGATTCATTTAGTAGTGTCGTTATCGATAATCAACTATTATCATGATATGAAACTCATCATTCCCTTGAAGTAAACTCCTTTACTTTCACAGAGATAAATTGCAATACTACAGTCAAAACCATAATCAAGTGATTAACTTGATTATTCAACTGTTAATCAACTAATTTAGTTTATAATAATATATATGATTTCCGTACATCTCCATATATATGTACATTACTTACAAAAAAATCTTGGTATCTTATGACAAGATATATAATGCTCATACAAATAAAACCAAACTCTTTTGTTTTATTAATAATAAATATTTTCATTACGAAAATAACTAGAAGAAGATTACAATATATGTAAATACACTTGCTTTCCAGGGCACTATATTTACATCATCATCATCATCACACTCAGTCCAAAGTCTCGTAGTGCAGCGGGATTTGGGGAGGTATGATAGTATGTAGTCTTACCCCTACATAGTAGAGAGGTTGTTTCCTATAGACCCACATTCAGATGTAACAGGAAAATAGTGATGCAGATTGAAAGAGCAAAAAAGTAAAAATGGCACCCAAAATATTTAAGTAAATAAAATTTACAATAAATACATAAGGATGATGATGATGATGATGATGATGATAATAAGAAGAAGAAGAAACTCAGTAAAAGGATAATAATAATAATAATAATAATAATAATAATAATAATAACAACAACAGTAATGTCAACCGAAGGATGAGAGTGAGAGCGCCAAAAAAGAAGAAGGGCAACACTGAGAAACTTACTTGTTGTTACCTTAACAGGAGTTACCTCAAGAACTAACCCTTTTCAACGGAGAGAGTAAAACAAGCAAAAACAACAACTGCAATAAGGGCTAGTAAAAGAGCAATCCTAAGAGCGGAACCCCAAACAAAGAAATGAACTAAAGCACTTCCTCCTTAGGATTCATTTAATTTCAAAATCTAACAAAACTTTTATCGAACACTTAATAGACAACTCTCAAACAACCTTCAAATTTGATTTTAAGCTACAAACAACCATTCTGGATGCCTTTCCCATTTCACCATCTTCATTATTACGACAAAATATATTCAATTAAGAAAACCACAACACACACGACTTAACATAAAACCCAGTAGAAAACAAGACCCAAACACAACAACATCACCATTAGAAGAGAAAGGAATACATACCTCAACCAATGACGACAATGATGGCACGCGAAGGAAGAAAACAACGATGATGGCAGACAGAAGGAGAGAACATAAAACGCAAAATCCAAATCTAATGCCAAACATAGATAATGACGCAAAAACCAGATCTAATGCCAAATTCACATAACGCAAAATCCAGATCTAATAACAAATTCATAGATATAACTTGGAGAAACCTTAGATCTAGAGAATCTCATGGTAATTTATCAAAAAAGAAAACAAATATGAATTAGCAAATATCATAGATCTAGAAAGAATAGATCACCTGAATGGCGGGTAAGCTAGTATCACCTCTAAACTTGGCTTTTGCAATAAAGACTTCCTTGTAGATCTACATTCTGTCGGCAATGGGTCAGACGACCAGGTGGGAGGATCGAGGCCGAAGTTGGTTCCAGTGATAGTAGGGTCACCGCCTGCCTTAGGAGCCTCCTTTAGCTAAAGCTTGAATTCCAGTGGACACCATCAACAAATAAAAACTAAATCCAGAAATCCCTAACCTCAACAACTTCCTTTTCCATTTTGGTATCCGTGTACGCATTACCCCATATAGAAGCAGGTGGAGCAGTGGTGGCATAGTACTCATCGTTGTCTTCATCATCGACATCTGCCCATGATTTCGTCGTGAGAGGCGCCGAAGGAGGAAACCCCAACCAATCGAAGAAAACCCAAACCTAACAGTGAGTTCTCTATGAGGCAGATCGTGAAGAGGAAGAAGAAAGGGAGGCCATCGAAGGTAGATCTAGCTCGCTGCACGGCACTTCATAATCCAGCAAATGCGGAGTCTGAATGTTGGCGAAGCTTTTGGCGACGAAATGTGAGGTACAACAACTTCATCGACTTCAACGACTACCTCGACGATAAAGAGTTCGAGGAAGAAGATGTCAGGAAACTTGTACGTTGGACATTAATACGTTCGTATTCCATCAAAAGATACCAGGAAAGGACCGCTTTTTCTCTATGGAGGGAGAGAAAAGGAAGCTGGGAGATGTCGACGAGATGGAGGGCAAGAAGTTACAGTTGTCTGAAAATGAAAGGGCACTATATTTACATAACCCCAATAAATTATTACACGTTTTTATTAAATATTTTATTAATTAATTATTAATTTTTATTATTATTAACTATGTACTATTGCATGCACGGTTGTGACTAAACAAGTCACAATAGTCCATGTTATTATTAAATATTAAATATTAATAATTAAATATTATTTAATTATTATGCTGGCTAATATTAATTATTAATTATTATTATTTAATTATTAAGTCTACCGTACATGTTATTATCATTTATCAATTATTATTGATTAATTATTATTTGATTATTAATTATAATATTATTAATTATTAAATATTATTAATTATTTTATTTATTTTATATTATTTATAAATTATTACTTGTTAATTCTTATTATTAATTAATTATTAATTAACAGTTAATTACGTAATTAATAATTTTTTTTATTATTAACGATATACTATTGCATGCATGGTTGTGACTAAACAAGTCACTACCGTGCATGTTATTATTAAATATTAAATATTTTTAATTAATTATTATTTAATTATTATGCACGTTATTATTAATTATTAAATATTATTATTTAATTATTATGTATGTCATGTACAGTTATGACTTATTAACTCAAAACGGTGCATGTTATTATCATTTAATAATTATTATTGATTAATTATCACTTGATTATTAATTATAATATTATTCATTATTAAATATTTTTATTTATTTTATTATTAATTGCAAATTATTACATGTTTTTATTAATTCTTCTTATTAATTAATATTAATTAATAGTCAATTATGTAAATATTAAATTTTAATATTATTGACTATATGTTATTGCATGCACGGCTGTGACTTTAATTATTAAATATCATTAATTAATTATTAATTAATTAATTTTTATATTATTATTATTAATTAATTATTACTATTTAATTATTAAGTCTACCGTGCATGTTATTATCATTTAATAATAATTATTGATTAATTATCATTTGATTATTAATTATGATATTATTCATTTTTAAATATTATGAATTATTTTATTTAATTAATTATAAATTATTTAAAGAAGTCACAACTGTGCATGTTATTATTATAAATCATTTTTCCAAAATAAATAAGATTTTGACGATTGAATATTTTTCTAATTACTGATTTATGTATATCTTGTCCGGGTTTTAAATCTAATTGAGCTTTAGCTATCTGTTTATGTTGTGATAATAAAGTAGAGACTTGAAATGTGCCTAATGATTCAGTTAATTCTAATGTATCAACATCTAAGATAGTTGAATCTTTTTCTTCTTTCTTCACCATATCTGTCATTATTAGCTTCTAGAATGATAAACTTGATGATTAGTTTTACTGGTTTCTAATGTTTCCAATTGTTCGGTATATAATTGGTGTAATTGTTGAACAACTACTAAATGTTCATAATATGGTCTTCTACATATTCGATTAATTCCTACAAAAATGAGATAATTAATACGGGTTTCATTATATTGTATATGATCTAAATATTTATCGATATTATTTTGTGTATGTATTATTTGTTCTTCTATATCACTACAAATAGGACAAGTCATACTAAAATTCGTTGGCTTCTATAATGAGAGAATAATAATCTTCTTCATTTAAGTCAATGGAGTAAGTTTCGTCATTAGTATCTTCTGGATCGAAATTCATAACATAATCTACTATTTCAAGATTAAATATTTTAGGCCATAAATAATCACGAGTAATAAAAACATAATCCATACCAGTGTATAAATAATGTTCTAAATCAAGGGGATGAACAAACAATATACTAAAAAGTAAGAATAATAATAAAGGATGAATATAAAGAAATCATAAAGAATATTGAAGAAAAGTAATAAAATAATTCATGCAATAATTGATGAAATAAAATGTACAAAATGTCATGATGAGATGATTAATCAATTAAATATTGAATGTGGTCTTGAAGTTCTTTTCTATCTGATTTAAATGATGAATAAAGATATTGTGCTTGAGATAATGATTGATGTGCGTCGTTTAAGAGTTGTTCATTCTGCTGTTCTTTTGCTAATTCGATTGTATCTTTATAAAGTTTTATATAATGTAATTGTTCTTCCTCAATTTGATAATAAACATTTATTAATTGTTTAAGATGAAATTTGAAATCAAAATACATTTTTAATCAATAAGTAGTTTGATAAGAGATACATAAAATTGTCTAATTTGACATATTTGCCTGATATTTTCATTGACTAATTCAACGAGTCTAGTTGTATCTTGCATAATACTTAAAGCTAATGCTCTGATTGCGTCAGCATCTGGATTACTTCCTGCATAAGTAGGATCTATATAGGTATCGTGGGCATGCTTATTGCCTGCATGATAGATGCTGAGAAAGTCCTTTAAATTGGCTTCTCGTTCATAAGTTTCTTTAATAAGTGTTTTAAGTGTTCTTTTTCTTGCAAAATAACTGGTTGCCATGATGAAATGCTTGTTTAAACGGGATAAAAGAGAGAGTTGAGATGAATAAAATGCATTGGATAAAATGTGATAAAAAGCTAAACAAAAATACTGCTGCACATACTTGTTTCGTTTACGCTTTAATGCCAATCCGAGGCGAAATTGCGAAGAGAAACGATGAGCAAACAGGATGTTTATTTAGTTTCTTATATCTCAACTGAGAGCTCGGAGGTTACATTTATAGCACATGAAAAGAACTAAAGGCCAAAGAGGTCGACCGACTTGATAAAAGAAAAAGTAAAAGCTGAAAGATTCTAAAGAAAAGAAAAGTAAAGATGCTCTAGTACAATAATTTACATCTTTTTACAGTTGTGGTCATAAGGTGGACCTACATACTTGTCTTGTTGCGTCGGTAGACTCTTTTACTCCTCAATAATGATAAGTGTATCTTCAGTGGTGTCTTCTTTATCCTGTAGTGGCTTGACTGCTTTTGATGCAGTAGGACAGTGAGGGCAGTGATGAGCTGGATGTTCACGTAATTGCTTACAGATTGCATATTTCCATGTATTTGAAAGGTGTGCAAAGATTCCATCCATATGAGTGAACGGTTGACTAAGCTGTTGAATGATATTGATTACTTCTGGACTGATCGGTGCCTTGTATGCTGAGAGCATAATCATCTGTGGTCTTTTGTAATTGATTTTGAACATTGATTCATTCGTAATGCGATTGCACTAACTAAAAATTCCTTCTAAACAGTTGAGATTAAACTAATTAATTATTTCCCAATGGAACTCATGTTTTGGAGGTTCATCTAATGGTGGATAGATGCCATTGCTAACTCCAATTTGTAGATAAGCAATTTGTGGTAGTTTAATAGCTGCCATGGTGCATGTGTCTAATTCTTCAAAAATTGGATAACTGCTATAGATCTTGATGAAGATTTCTCGATCTTTTGCAAATCTTTCCTGATATTTCTTAACTGCATGAGTGAAACCAATTGGAAAATCTGATAAGATTTGTAAATCTTGAATGTAGATTGTATCGATGAGTCCACTCTGGAATAATAAATAAGTGGTTAATGAATCTGCTCCAGGGAAGATAATTGCTTTTGGTCCATATCTTCCTCGAATTTGTGGATAATACTGAAACTTTTTCATTTCTGTATTCCATTCATTAAGTGCTTGAAAACAATCACAAAACATTTCTGACGTGAGTATTCTGGCTCCTTCTTGGACTACTTTAGTTGGAAGATTATGGATCCTTTCTAGATCTATGGCTTTGCCAAGGGTTTTCATATTAGTAGGAATAGTGGAAGGAGTGGTAAGTACTGTCTTGTATTTAGGGTGAAGAGGTGGATTCCTAAATTCCTGTAATGATTTTTCTGCTTCAATTTTGGTGGGAAAACTCTTATGAATAATACTACTTTTTCCAATAATATGGATTGCTTCTTAATGCCATTGATCATAAATTCCTGCCATTGGTCCATTATAGATGACATAAAAGTTGGATTCTTGATGATCTTGTTAGTTCTAAGATACTGTAGGTATGGTAGCTTTTAAAGAAGTAGGTGTTTTAGGTCTAGCTGGTTGAACACTAGAAGGGGATGACTGCTGGGTTGGTACTGGCGAAGGTGAAGTGTTTTCTGATGTGTCTTGTTTTTCAAGGAGAGTAATAGTGGTTCTGAGGCGGTTGATTTCTTTAGTAACAAGGCTGGTTTTGTGTTGTAAATCTACAAGTTCTAATTCCTTGAGGGTTAATGCTTCCGTTAACTGTTTAATGACTATCTCCATTCGCGAGTGAGTATATTTGCAAGAAAATTGTTAGTAGTTTTAATATATTGAATCAGAAAAGTGTATTGGTTTAATTCAAGCTGCCATCGGATAAGACGACCCTGATTGTAATTGGATCGAATGTTGTATCTAATGTTCCGTTTGAATTGTAAATTAAACCGGTAATAAATCTATACGCCATTTTCTTAGAGTTTTGAGACAGGCCAGTGTTTCCTTTTCATGTATTGGATACTTGAATTCAGCGGGATTGAATGTCCCGTTTATATACTTGTAAAGTAAATACTTCTTTTGTTTGTGTGGTCGTGCTAAAAGGCATCCATGTATCCTTGCTAGCATCAATTTGAACTAGTAGTTTATCCTTGTGAAGATAATTATAAAGAGCTGGTAAATTTTTATAGATCTCCTAAAGTCGTTGAACTGCTTGTGTATCTACTAGAATCCATTACCATTGATATTTTATGCTGCATTTTAACTGTAAAATTTTTCTTTCTTTTTCTAATTCCTTAAGAAAACCTTGATCAGATATATAATTTAACAATCCAAGAAATTGTTGTACCTGAGTTTTGTTAGTGAATTTGTCTGGAAACAATTGTAATTTTTTGAGTATATTAGGTTGTAATTTTAAATAACCTTGATGAAATTCTATACCTAAATATTCAATGGTTTGTTAAGCAATTTTAGCCTTCTTTTTACTTAATATTACTCCTTTGTCTTTACATCTTTGTAATACTATTCTAACCTTTTTAAAATGATCATCTTTATCTTGATTAGAGTAGATAATAATATTGTCGATATAGAAAAAAGTAAAATCTTCTAATTATTATCCATAAATCTTTGATAAATACTAGGTGTTTGTTTTAATCCAAACGATAATACGTTCCATTGATAATGTTTCTGAGGAGGACAAGTAAATGCTGTTAATGTTTTTATATTATCATGTAATCTAAGTTGCCAGTATCCTGATTTAGCATCTAATGTAGTAGACCAATTATGTCCTTTTAGTTTATTAATAATATAATCTTTTATGGGTAATGTGTATACATCTCCGATAGTTGCATGATTCAATTTTTTATAATTAATAACCATGCGTCTTTTTCCTCGTTTTTGTTCGGCTGAATTATTGACATAAAAGGCTGGTGCAGAGTGTTTACTAGTGCTAGGACTAATTAATCCTTTTTCTAAGAGTTCTGTACATTCTGAAATGAATTCTTTAACATCATGTTGGGTATAAGGAATATTATTGCATATATTAATTTCTTGTGTAGGATCCTTGAGACGAATTTCGATGAGTTCTTGATTTTGATTTTTAATGGGACCTAATGGGTTTTCACTACAAACTTCATTGAGTAGAGTATCTATTTCTAATTGAAGAAATATATTGTTGAGAAAATAGAATTGTAAAGAATCTAATTTAGAGGTGATAATCTTAAGCTGTAGGTAATAAGCATTATGATATATAGGTATCTTTAGAATGACATTTTTGATTGATAGTCTTTATGAAAGGGGTTTTTAGTGTAATGTAATGTAAATACTGACAGAATGGATTGTATAATTTAAGAAAGTTATTTCCTATAATAAAGGTAATCCTGATTCCTGTTGATAAATAGAGGGAATTGAGAATGTATAATTTTCAATTAATATATTATTGTAATAACTAACATACCAAATAAACTTGAAACTTCCATCAATAATTCTGATTTGTAGAGGTTTTTCTAATTTTTTCCAGGTATTTAATAACTGTTTAGAAGCAATACAAATAGTTGCTCTTGTATTTATGTAGGCATTAATCTTTTTATTTTAAATTACTACTTGAATAAAAGTTGTATTAGGATTCAACTGTTGATTCGGAACTGCCTTCAAATTCAGATTCATAATAATAGATAGAAGAGATAGTAGAGTCTGTGTTGTAGTCAGATTCAATAGGTTCTAATTGATTTTGCTTGGTTGAATAGAGGATATAGATTTTATTGTTGTGTGTTTTCTCAGTTTTCTTTGGATATTGATTTGCATAATGACCTTCTTCCTTACTGATCCAACATTTACAATTTTTCTTTTATTGTGGACAATCCTTTTGCTTAGGTTTAAATTGCCTGTATCTATATTTTGTAAAATATTTGCGATATGGTTTAAATGGTTTGTTTCTAAATTGTCAGGATGGATATCGTTTCCAACGATAAGGTTTATTATAACGATATGCTTTATGTCGTCTAAACTTTTTATACTTTTTGTATCTTACTGGTTCACAACCATATTGTTGTGGTACTTCTGCATTTTGAGCACAACAAGATTGTATGTTTTGACGTTTTAATGTCCTTTTTAGTTTTGTCTCTAAACATTGTTTAGCTAATAATTCCTAAGCAATAGCGATTGCTCCTCCTAAATTATGGGCTATTGTATGAGTATTAGTTCTTTCCTGAAATTTTTGTTGTACTTTAAAATTCATAGGGTAAGGTAATTTTTGAATAAAAATATGTATAAACATTTCCTGTTCTGATCGTGATAATTTATAATAATATTTTTTAAATTCGCAAATATAATTCTCTAAATAATATATATCACAAATTCTCATGTTGTTTAAATGTCTTAAAACTATTAATCTTTTTGCTTGAGCAGTTTCTTCTTTGTGAAATATTATATCATTCCCTAAAAGTTCTTTATAAATTTCACTTCCAATAACATAAAAAGTGTCTACATCTGTTGTAGTAGCTTGAAAATAGGGTGTATTTCTTAATGCTGTTTCATTTTCTTGAAGAAAACTTTGTACTATGCCTGTAGTTTTATAAACAGTAAAAGTTCCATATTTTATCCTTATCTTGTAAATCACCAAAAGGTTTTTCTACTTGTAATAATAATTGAATTTTATTAGACCAATCTAAAATTAAATCTTCAGGATTTGTAACACAATCTAAATCTAATATTCCATCTGTTCCTAATGTAATATGTTTTGGTTTATATTTTGTGGGATATTTTCATACTTTTGTTCCTTTATAATAATATCCTTGTTGATTAAAAAAATCTGGGTCTTCTGTCCATTGATAATTATGTGGTTGAAAATCCTTTTTTTGTTTATCTCCAATTATTTTTTCCTTCATTTTTAATTCTCTAGTTGTACTACTTTCAGGGTTATCTTTATTATCTTCCATAAATACTTATTGATCTGATTCCCATCCATAGATGACCTCGTCATTTTCATTTTCAGTTTTAATTTCATTCTTGTTGTCAATGGTGGTATTTAATTGTTCGGTGGAAGTAAGGTTTAATTTTTGTACTAAAGAAGTTAATTCAGCTAATTGTTGTTGTATATTACGTTCGGTGTCTTCTAATGGTTCTTGATCAAGTATTTCTATATTATCTATGTCTTCTAATTAAATGTATTCTAAAATTATGATTATAAAATTCTAGTTCGTTACTTACCAATTGATACATATTTCTGATGGATCGTAGATTAGACTGAAGTGAATTAAGATCTTCATAATTAATAGATTCAGTATTAGTATTGATATAATTAATGAGTCGATCTGAAGCTTCCTGGGTTACAGCTTGATATTGTATGACTAATTGTTGAGTTTCATTTTTATATTGTAATAACAAGGTACAAAGTGAACAATGATTTTCTAAATTTTCCATGGTTTTCTCGTTATGACTGACTTTGATACCACTTTGGGATGACTACGCGGAATGTGTTTTATTTGATCATATAATTGTTTTAATTGTTGTAAAATTTATGTTTGCGTTTGTAATAAGAGATCTATCTTTTCTTCTAATTGTTTTTGTTGATTGCTAATATCGGACACTTGTTGGGTTAAAGTATTCATAAGGTATTTTTTACATATGTTGTAAGATCTGTAATCTGATTTTGAATATTATCTAATTGTTTTTTATTTTGGTTAAGTATTGGATCAATAATTCTAATAGCTTCTCTATTTGCAGGTTCAATAAAACAAAGAGGTCTACTAATTCTAACTGATTGTGATCTATTGAGTAAAGCGACATTTGGAAAAGGTTGTTCTGAGAATAAATGTCTTCGATTAATAATTTGATTATTAAAGGCGTATCGTATAGCAGGTAGTGGTCGTAACTTTGTATGGAATTTTGTTCCTACTTTTGCTACGTCTTGAAATAATTGTTCTATATAAATCTAGTCTGTATTTTTAAATTCAATACTATGATGAGAGTTGGTTAAAGCATAACTAATTTGATAGGTAATTGAAAAGGGATACTATCCTGGTATCATTAAATTTTCTTTATAAAATTTATATGCAATTGTAATAGTATCTTGTAGATCAGAAGATAGTAAAGGAATTCCTAATTTTAATCGGGTGTTAAACTTTATTTTTCCATAAGCTAAGTTTCCATTCATCATACTAATAATTTGATCATTTAAGTTGGTCATTCTTTTGTCTAAAATAGCCATTCGTATAGGGGAATCAATTCCTTTTTGAAAAGTCGAATTAAGTAAAATTTGTATAGTAGAGAGATGATTATAACCAATTTTCTTTCTTTTATGTTCTGGTAATTGCTGTAATTGTCTTGTAATTTGTTCCTGATCGATTAGACTAATTCTAATATGTCCATTACATTGATCTATTCGAACCACCATTGACAACAAGAACGAAATTTTCAACCACATAATTATCAATGGACAGAAGACCCAGATTTTCTTAATCAACAAGGATATTATTATAAAGGAATGAATGGAAACTTAGCTTATGGAAAAATAAAGTTTAACACCCGATTAAAATTAGGAATTCCTTTACTATCTTCTGATCTACAAGATACTATTACAATTGCATATAAATTTTATAAAGAAAATTTAATGATACCAGGACAGTATCCCTTTTCAATTACCTACCAAATTAGTTATGCTTTAACCAACTTTCATCATAGTATTGAATTTAAAAATATAGACCAGATTTATATAGAACAATTATTTCAAGACGTAGTAAAAGTAGAAACAAAATTACATACAAAATTATGACCACTACCTGCTATACAATACCCCTTTAATAATCAAATTATTAATCGAAGACATTCATTCTCAGAACAACCTTTTCCAAATATCCCTTTACTCAATAGATCACAGTCAGTTAGAATTAGTAGATCTCTTCGTTTCATTGAACTTGCAAATTATCATTTAATAATTATTACTGATTAATTGTTATTTGATTATTATTTATGATAGTAATCATTATTAAATATCAGAATTTATTATTATTTATTTTATTATTAATTATAAATTATTACATGTTAATTCTTATTCTTATTTAACTATTAATTAATTGTTAATTACGTAATTATTAATTTTTATTATCATTAACTATATACTATTCCTAGTCACAGTCGTGCATGTTGTTATTAATTATTACATATTATTAATTAATTATTATGCATGTTATTATTAATTATTAAATACTCGCATGCATTATTATGTATATACTATTTTTATTATTATTAACTATATACTATTACATGCCCGGTTGTGACTAAACAAGTCACAACCGTCCATTTTATTATTAATTATTAAATATTATTAATTAATTATTATTGAATTATTATGCATGCTATTATTAATTATTAAATATTATTAAGTCTACGTGCATATTATTATCATTTAATAATTATTATTTGATTATTAATTATTAATTATTTCTATTTATTTTATTATTAATTATAAATTATTACATTTTAATTAATTGTTAATTATGTAATTATTAATTTTTATTATTATTAACTATATACTATTGCATGCACGCTTGCAACTAAACAAGTTATAGCATAATTAAATAATAATTAAATAATAATTATTATTTAATTATTATACATGTTACTACTAATTATTAAATGCTCACAAGTATTATTAAGCATATACTATTTTTATTATTATTAACTATATACTATAGCATGCATGGTTGTGACTTGTTCATCTTATTATTAATTATTAAATATTATTAATTAATTATAGTTTAATTATTATGCATGTCATGTACCATTATGTTTTGTTAACTCACAACGACGCATGTTATTATCATTTAATAACTATTATTGATTAATTATTATTTGATTATTAATTATATTATTATTCATTATTGAATATTAATTTTTATTTTTATATTACTATTAATTATAAATTATTACATGTTTTTATTAATTCTTCTTATTAATAATTAATAGTTAATTATGTAATTATTAATTTTTATTATTATTAAGTATATAGTATTACATGCACGGTTGTGATTAATATCTATATATTAATCAAATAATTAATATATAGAGGAGATTGTAGAATCAATATTATATTCAGATTCAATGGGTTCTAATTGATTTTGAAAAGCTATATTTAAGATATGCACATTATTTTTATATTGTTTGTCGGTTCTTTTTGGACATCGATTTGCATAATGATCTTCTTCTATGCAAAGCCAACATCTACAAGTTTTCTTTTTCTGAGGACAATATTTTTGTTTTGGTTTGTATTGTCGATATTGGTATTTTCTGAAATACTTTCTATAAGGTTTAGTAAATGGTTTAAAAGGTCTTTTTTTAAATTGTCTAGATGGGTATTTTTTTCCATTTATATTTGGAAGGATAATAAGGTTTTCTTCTTTTTATATTTTAGATATTTTTTGGTTTTTACTAGTTCATATCCATATTGTTGTGGTAATTTACCATTTTGGATACAACAAGGTTGTAAATTTTTATGTTTTAAGGTGCGTTTTAATTGTTTTTCTAGGCATTTTTCATATACAAATTCTTTTGTTAACAAAATAGCTCCACCTAAATTATTAGCAATGGTATGATTATCTATTTGTTCTTGAAATAGCTGTTGTATTTTTATATTTAATGGGTAGGGTAATTTTTGGATAAAAATATGGGTATATATTTCTTGTTCTGATCGTGATAGATGATAATAATATTTTCGATATTCGCAAATGTAATTTTCTAAATAACATATATCACATATATGAATATTATTAAGATGTCTTAAAGCTTGACGTCTATTTATAGATGGGAATCTGATCAAAAAGTATTTATTGAAGACGAAAACCCGAAAGTAGTAAAACTAGAGAATTAAAAATGAAGGATAAAATTATAGTAGATAAACGAAAAAAGGAATTCCAACCTACAAATTATCAATGGACGAAAGATTCATATTTTTTTAATCAACAAGGTTATTATTATAAAGGTTCAAAAATTAAGAAATATCCTACTGAATACAAACCTAAACATATTACATTAGGACAAGAAGGAATACTTAACCTAGATTGTACTTCTAATAATGATGACTTAATTTTTAATTGGACTAATCGTATTGATTTATTATCGCAAGTAGAAAAACCCTTTGGAGATACTCTTGATAAAGAATCATTATGGAATTTTCTTCTTTTCAAAACAAGTGGTATAGTACAAAATTTTCTTTATGAAACTGAAATAGGAATTAAAAGTTCAATCCCTTATCAAGCTGCTACTAGTGACATAGAAACATTACATGTAATTGCACAAGAAATTTCTAGAGAATTTTTAGGAAAGGATATTCTACTACATAAATCAGAAACTACACAGATAAATAGACGTCAAGCTTTAAGACATCTTAATAATATTCATATATCTGATATATGTTATTTAGAAAATTACATTTGCAAATATCGAAAATATTATTATCGTCTATCACGATCAGAACAAGAAATATATACCCATATTTTTATCCAAAAATTACCCTACCCATTAAATATTAAAATACAACAGCAGTTTCAAGAACAAATAGATAATCATACCATTGCTAATAATTTAGGTGGAGCTATTTTGTTAACACAAGAATTTGTATATGAAAAATGCCTAGAAAAACAATTAAAACAAACCTTAAAACATAAAAATTTACAACCTTGTTGTATCCAAAATGCTGAATTACCACAACAATATGGATGTGAACCAGTAAAAACCAAAAAATATCTAAAATATAAAAGAAGAAAACCTTATTATCCTTCCAAATATAAATGGAAAAAAATACCCATGTAGACAATTTAAAAAAAGACCTTTTAAACCATTCACTAAACCTTATAGAAAGTATTTCAGAAAATACCAATATCGACAATACAAACCAAAACAAAAATATTGTCCTAAAAAAAAGAACACTTGTAGATGTTGGCTTTGTAAAGAAGAAGGTCATTATGCAAATCAATGCCCAAAAAGAACCGACAAACAATATAAAAATAGTGTGCATATCTTAAATATAGCTTTTCAAAATCAATTAGAACCCATTGAATCTGAATATAATACTGATTCTACAATCTCCTCTATATATTACTATGAATCTCATCATGAATCTCAATCTGAAAACAACTCAAATTATACAAAATAAAAAAAATCAATGCCTATATTGACGCAGGAGCAACGATTTGCATTGCTTCTAAACAGCTTTTAACTACATGGAAAAAATTAGAAAAATCATTACAAATTAGAATTGTCACGACCCGGTACCACATCAGGCCCATGACAACTGCCGTATAACCAGGCTAAAGACACTAACGGTATCCTTAATCCGACTATGCAAGGCTAACTGAATACCAATTCTTTTCTTTTTTTTTTGAAAAATTTGGGCAGCACAACGACTATATTTTTAAATTCTCAAAACCTGCAAAAGATTTCAAACACATTTCTATATTCACATCCAACCACAACTCCAGGACTCTCTAGTCCACTCAAGGCAATATCAAATCCATACAATCTCAACAACAGTATCAAAGTTCATACATAAAATCTTTTACAAAACACAAGACAATCAAAAGTTAGCTTGTAGAATCATAAAACGTATCTACATAAACACAATTCATGAGCCACTAGACAACAAAAGTACAAAATAAGAAACTACCCACGTGTGGTAATACCCTGAAAATGTCAAAAGACCACACGATCCACTCAGGGCTTCAAACTCACTAAATTAACCTGCATAGTTGGAAAGCGGAGGGGGTGAGTACACTAGGTACTCAGTGAGTAGGAAAAACATATATCACAGATAGAATTGGTTCATACCAAGACAGTGTAGATAACCTATAAAGTGAATATACTTGACATTAAAAAAACACATAGGCCCAGCCTATGACTCAACGTATACTGGTTAGGAACCATAGGCCTAGCCTGTTAACTTACCCATCTGGTGAACATAGGCCCTAATTCCAGTACATAAAAGCATAAGACATCATATGTATCAATCACATCTTGATAGGAAACTCAATATTAGGATAAGCCAAAACAATCATGTGTGACACCATTAGTTGGCCAAACTAATGTTCACACCCACCGATACTCGGTGTTGGCTCGACTTTCATCCGTGATGAGTCCGAACTACAATCGACAAGAGCGTCATGACCCTAGGTGATGACCTCGTCGGTGTCTAGACCCTAGGTGTGGAATCACTCGCGAGTCCTATAGAAAGGTGTCGATACGGCGACTCGACTTTAATATACCAGCGTCAAGGGTACGGGGGTCGCTTAATCATAATCAGTTGTGCCTAGCACACGATTGGCCAATCATTTTCCTCACCAATCAAAAAAATCATATACAAAAATTAAGTACAAAAATCAAGTAAAGCATCATGTTTTTATTTAGTGGTCCTACCGATAAAATGAAACTGTACCATGGCTCTAAGCGAAAAGAGAACAAATACTTGCAGAATACATGACTCAGTTATGCTTATGTAAATTCTAAGACATTTTCATGTAATAAAAGTTATCTTTCTCAATCCAAGTGCAAAGTTATTCAAAAATGTATTTTCATAAATAAAGCATTGTTCTTTGCACTTTAAACTCATATTTGTTAAAGACAATAACATTTCTCAAAATATGTAATAAAAATATCAGCTTCAAAAATCATGTTGAAACATTATTTCATACAATAAAAATTATCTTTTGGACTTCAAATGGATAGTTGCTCAAAACAATGACGTTTATTAAATACATAAGCATATTAGGATCCATTTGAAATTCAATTTCTACCTTATGTTGCCTAGGTTCAAAATTCACATATAATTCATCATACATGTCTTAGAGTGATCTAATCCTATATGAGAAATATGGTTCCCCAACTCACCTCAAAGAAGATATACTCTCTCTTAACTTCAACAATTCACGGTACGAGCTCCCTAATTCACGGCTCCCTACATGAAAAGACATACAATGAAATTACTACTTAAACATAAATATCATATTTATACACCATCACATTAGCTTCTCTTTTTGCATTTCCTAAGGCATTTAATGCCTTTAATCCAAACTTACTCATTTTATGACATAATTAAACACATTTTTCATCCAAACATATTAGGCCATTATTCATCAATCTAGGCAACATTTCAAGTTTAATCTAAGTAAACATG
>JAOTAX010119794.1:0-22162 GCA_025629825.1 Erythroxylum guanchezii | reverse complement strand
GAAATGTAAATTTGTATATGGATGACTATGATGAATGTTGAGCATGAATGGTTGGTATATGTATATATGTATATACATAAAAGTGAAATATTATGGAAAAGCAAGATAGGATTTTGATGAATGATGAGATGTTTTTGAATATAAGAAGTTATATGAATTGAGACTGAGTGTTGGATGAATTCCAATGGGAAGTTGAATTGTTTTGAATGAAGCTGTAATAGAGAAAGTGAAATTAGGATAAATTGTAAGTTTTGCATGAGGATAAAATGTGTATGCTGTTTGCCAAGGGAAAAATGTATTGATTGAGGTAGAATTTGACCAAGTTATCTTCATAGAAGTTGTAGCTTGTCCTTTTAGCTTTCCAACGATACTAAGTTTGCAATTTTTCAATATCGGAGTTGTAAGTTATGATCATTGCAAGTTAGGATGTCGAAGTGGATGAAATTCCCGAACCATTAGCGTATATGAAGTGATATCAGACTAGAAAAAGTTGATTTTGGCAAGATATGAGTAAAGGGAATGTTAGGATGGGTTTAGCACCCTTTGGAGGGGTCTTGGAGGGTGAAAATTTTATGTCACCCGAAGGTTACACGGTCTGCCCCTGTGAATTCACACGGGCTGTGTTTTTCTGGGCGCAGGGACACAATTTCACCCGAAGGTTACATGGCCTGACTGTGTGATTTCACACGATCCGTGTATTTGGACCCTCTTAAAGACAGAATTTCAAATTTTGGTCCTCATGAAAGTTGTATCCCTGTATGTCTACTTTCCAACCGTCCAAAAACGAAGTCAATTAGACATCTATAATGAGAGTTATGGCGTTTGCTCCAAAGTATGTTCAATAGGAATCAGGATATGAACATGTTGGATTTGTTGGGCCATAACTCCTTTGTCCGACCTTCGATTGAGGCGATTCTTAAAGGGTTAGATTTCTAACACATTTACCTACCTCTCCATAAACATTTATAGCTATTGGTTTCGAATTGAAAAAGTTTGATTGATTGAAAGTAAGGGGTCAGTTGGGAGAGCATAATTGGGCTATGAACATATTTGGGATTTTTAAGCATATCTTGAGCTATAGAGCTCCGATTGAGTCGGTTTTTGTTTCTAAATGAACTAGAGACTAAGAGCTACCATTTGGAAGAAGTAAATTGTGATTTTTGTGATTTCGCTATGTGACTCGCCCTTTGTGGCTTGAGATGTTATGTGAACAATGTGAACCGATGATGGCTAATGAGGGTACTTTGAAGTAACCCTAACAAAGAAACCCACTTAGGCTTTATAAGGGTTAAATGAATTCATCCTACAGGGTAAGAAGTACGTGTTTTATGATTCCGAAGAGTGTTGGAAAAAGAAAAAATAATAATGAGTAATGAAGAACATCACGTTTCATGTTTTCGCTAAGAGTTGGGTTCCGGAAACGGGATCCAACATAGGTGGTATCAGAGCAAGGGTTGGGTTCCGGAAACGATGCCCAACAAATCAAATCTTTTTCAATAGGAATCCAATAGAAAATCCCACAATGCAAAATCACTAAAATGGGTTCTATAATACTTAAACCCAAGCATTTTCTAAATTCCATGAACTAAAATCCTTCCAAAATTCCAAAAGATCCCAAATGATCTTACCTTCATTCTTCACCAAATAGAGGGATTTCTAGCTCAAAGGAAAGCTCTTCTCTTCCTCTACCTTTTTCACTTCTTGAACAACTCCAAAATCTCTCTTGAAGACTAAGAAAAAAATTAAACCCTAGCTTTTTTCTCTTCTTTCACTCTTTCTCTTCTTCTCTTCGTATTTCTCTCTTTTGTTCATGACACTTTCTCTTTTCCTCTTAAATTCTCTTTCTCCTCTTAAATTCTCTTTCTCCTCTCTTCCTAAAATGCAAGACAACACTTCTTCTTCTGATTATGCCTTTAATGATTGAGAATTGTCCACTTTATATGCTTAAGTGTCTTGCTAACAACACCCTTGCCTTGATTCAATCAATCATTTTTTCAAAACAGCATCGAAAGCTATAACTTTCATGGAGAGGTAGAAAAATGTAATTGGAATTTATTGGTACAAGATTCACCTCATTTCGAGGTCGGATGTCAAAGCTATGACCGAAAGAATCAAACATGATTTTCATCCTCAATCATACATTGTCGGGACAAATGGCATAACTCTCTCTATAGATGTCATATTAAAATCATCTTAGGATGGTTTCAAAGAGGACTTTGAGATCTAAAACTTTTAAGAAGACCTTGAAGACAAATTCTGTCGTCTAAAGTGTTAGACTTGGACCAGAAGATGTTCTGATCAATGTAAGATGAAGCAAAAAGTCAACCTAAGATGAAGGGTGAGACGGATTGAGAAAAACAAACGAAGCACAAAGCAGACAAAGCGAAAAGTAGACGAATCAAAAAACAGACGAAGCAAAGAGCAGATGAAATAAAGAGCTGACGAAGCAAAGGGCAGAGGAAGCAAACAGCAGATGAAGCAAAGAGTAGACGAAGCAAAGAGCAGACGAAGCAAAGGCAGACGAAACAAAGGCAGACAAAGCAAAGAGTAGACGAAGTAACGAGCAGACGAAGCAAAGGCAGACGAAGCAAAGAGTAGATGAAGCAAAAGGGCAGACGAAGCAAAGGGCAAACGAAACAAAGAGCAGATGAAGCAAAGGCAGCTGAAGCAAAGAGCAGACGAAGCAAAGAGCAGACGAAACAAAGTCAACTTAAGACGATGCAACTCTTAAGACGAAGCAGAGTCAACTTAAGACAAAGCAAAGTCAACTTAAGACGATGCAACTCGTAAGACGAAGCAGAGTCAACTTAAGACGATATGATGTCATCACACACGATATGACGTCATCATAGACGATACGTCTCTACAGACGATACATCTTTACAGAAGATGCATCTTTATAAACGATGTATCTTTACAGACGATATGACGGTATCACAGACGATATGACATCATCACAAACGATGTGATGTCATCACAGACGATATGACATGATTACAGATGATGTGATGTCATTATAGACGATGCATCCTTACAGATGATATGACATCATTATAGACGATATGATGTCATTACAGATGATACGTCTTTACAGACGATGTGACGTCATCACAGACGATACATCTTTACAGATGATGCATCTATGCTCCGGAGCATCTCCCTTTATAAGGACTATAACTTTCAACTTCAATGTCCAAAAATTTCATACTATATGCCGTTGGAAAGTTAACAGAAAGATCTATAACTTTTATTGAAAACTTTGCCTAATTCTATCTAGATCAATACAAAATTTTCCTTGAAGTCAGAATATGAACTTTACATTCCTCCATCAATGTACTACACCCAGTTTTCAACTTCATGGCAAATTTTGAGATTCTTAAAGACAGAATTTAAATTTGATGTCTTCATAAGAAAGGTAGCCATATGTCTCTAATTTAATCCAAACGAAGAATCATCTAGTTTGGATAACTAGAGAAAACATTGTGGCTAAAATACTGAAGCATACTCAGTAAACATTTTCCAGATCAACTTCCCATTTTGTTTCAAAAATCTTTCCTTAACACTACTCATACCAAGATCACCTTTTCTACTTCATTTACTCCTCATTCTCATCTCCATTTCAAATCAATATCACCTGTAAAAAAATTATAGTCCATGATTAATCATGAGCCCCAATAACAAAACATATACATATATACATATCCTTCATCAACTTACTACACATATTCAACTTCATTTTTTCTTTCATTTCACTTCTAACTTTCACCTTGATTCTTCCCATTTCATAATCTCTAATCCACCAAAACACCAAAGTAAAACATGAGAAACGTTCGAGGTCCAACAATTCTCCCCCTTTAAGGAATTTCGCCTTCGAAATTCTTACCTAAGTGATAAAGCAAATGGAGGTAACGCGGTCTTATATTTTCTTCAGTCTCCCAAGTAACTTCTTCACTAGAAAAATTTCTTCCAAATGACTATTAACATCAATAGCAGATCATATTGATATTTCTTAACATACTCACATACATCACATTACGAATTTAAGAAATCTCTATTGGTAATACTAACTCATAAGTCAATGGTCCAGTTCTCAATATCTTTATATGGACCAATACAATTCAAGCTTAGTTGATTCTTTATCCTAACCTGAACACATTTTGCACTCAATCTAAACACACTTTGAGAAGGTGATACTTTCAGAAACATTTCATCTTTTGCTTCTACCTCCTTAGCCATCAAATGCTATCTCAGCGTATTCCCACTTGGATGAATATCATAGGTTGTTATTTATGCTCCTCTAACTGTCTCTTTGTTCAATCATCTTTATTGGTACGTATACTTCTTATTTCAATCACAATGCATCATTCTTCCTATTAGAAACCAAAATTCAAATCTATTTTCAATCTCTCAATTAGATTCACAATTTCTGAATCCTCAATTTGGGCTTGGTTAATCCTTCCATGTGATAATGATTTTCAATTCCATAGCAATTAGTACTTTAATCTGCCCAAAATTTAACTTCACATTCTATGCTTCTTTTTGCACTAGATCTGATAACGTCAATATCGAATTTATGCTTAATGTATCATATATAACACTAACTTTACTTGGAAATACTCATTTGTACCATCATAGTCTTTCAGTACTTATATCCAGTGTCTCAGTATCATATTCAATTTTTCTCAACTCAATAGTTTCCTCAAACTTTTACGATATGTACAAGTGTATATATATATCCAAGAGGTTACCATACTTATACTATCTCCAAACTTTCAAATCAATCACTAATATAGTAGCTCTAAATCATGCATCGAATAATCAACTCATAGGACTTTAGTTGTCTCCATACATATGAAATCACTTTATCCTACTGCGTTGGATTTTATCAAAATCTCTTATATAACATCATTGCATACTATAGAATCTCTGAATCCATAAGATATAATTAATATCAGTGCTTTACACATTTTCCTCAAGTATTCAAACTATTCTCCTCAACTTTTCGATTACATTTAATATATCTTCAAATTTTGCTTAGATCACTTTAATCTTTAATACAGTAGTACTATCGGGGCATTTGTTAACTTGAACAAATACTTCCAAAGCTCCATATGCCTATGATTAGTTCTCGTAATTCCTCAAATAACTTATTCCTCCATAAGGTAACATTGTCTCATGTTATTTTCAATTTCGCAATTGACTTCATCTTTCGAATGATTTTCTCAATTCCTTCGATTTCCTCTTATTTCACATTGACTTATTCTACTGTCTGCTCATTCATATTAATTTCTCCACACATTTTATTTATTTGCAATCTTAACTTCCTATGTTTGTAATACATTCATCAGGTCAAATTTGTATGTCCTGAATATATTAACATAGAATATAATGTGGACCTATATACTCCTCATATTAGCAATTAATGTTTCCTCAAATTCAGGAATCCACTCACATAGTTGGATACTTTACATCAAACAAAATACATACATTCTCAGTAGTATACTCTATCTCTTATGTCTGAGTCTCCGTCAGGAATATTCCAATATCTACTTTTGATTCATTAATAGTCATTCATTCCTCGAAATGGAACATTTAATTCACGCGATATGATTCGATAAAACATCTCTATCTCGAAAGACTTCTTACCTCAATCACCTACACCGTTTCCATAATCTTTACCAATCAACTATGTTCAACAACGTTGTTTCAGCCATTCTTAACCTTTTTTATGAAGACATCAAATTTAAATTCTGTCTTTAAGAATCTCAAAATTTGTCACGAAGTTGAGAACTAGGTGCAATACATTGATGGAGGAATGTAAAATTTATAGGTTGACTTAGATAGAATTAAGCAAAGTTGTCTTCTAGAAAGTTGTAGTTCTTTTTTTAATCTTTCCAACAGTATATAGTACGAAATTTTTGGACATCGGAGTTGAAAGTTATGGTCCTCATAAGGGGAGATGCTCAGGAGCATAGATGCATCGTCTGTAAAGATGTATTGTCTGTAAAGACGTATCGTCCGTGATGACTTCACATCGTCTCTGATGACTTCATATCGTCTGTGATGACGTCATATCGTCTGTAAGGATGCATTGTCTATAAAAATGTATCGTCTATAAAGACATATCGTCTGTGATGATGTCATATCGTAATGCAACACATCAGTTTGCAATGCACAAGTAATCACATAACATAACAATTCATCCTATTATGGATTCTAAGCCTAGGAAAAAGCCTAAGCTTTGATACCAAACAATGCTGGACCCCGCTTCTGGAGCTCAACATTCGGAGTCATAAGACGATCGAATCTCATTGCAAATTTTCTTAAACAATAAACGCATATGCGGAAAATCGATAATCAAAATGGCCCGATTTATTGAAAACAATTTCAATCACAAAAGATGAAAACCTTATTGAACACATCAGAGTTTCAGTAATCACTTGGGCCCATTATAGTACAAAATGTTTGATTTCATAATATCTTTACATTTCCAAAAAAACAACCCTTTTGACTTATTACAAGATACAAGATACAAAATACTCATGATACAATTGAATGCTTATGCTTAATATGATTCTAGATATCGAAAATTTTTGAACTAACTTAATTACAAAAGTCTCTATTTTTAGTGTTTGCCAAACTTTGCAAGGATCAATGTTGGTTTGCTTTTCTTCACCTACTGAGTGGAAGGTAATGGGGTGAGCTGCGAATCTCAATGGCTTATACATTTATAGCCATTGGCAACGAGCCATACAATTTAAGCACACACATCTATATATAAAAATGTAACAAAATGAATATATATATCCATTTAATCTAGCAATTCTATCATCCACAACATGATTTTCGTCCTCAATCATATAAAACCTATCTCGGGAAAAATGATATAACTCTCTCTATAGACGTAGGATTAAAATCATCTTAGAACGGTTTCAAAGAGGACTTTAAGATCTAAAACTTTCAAGAAGACCTTGAAGACAAATTCTATCGTCTAGATTGTCAAACTTGGACCAGAAGAAGTTCTGGTCAACGTAAGACGAAGCAGAAAATCAACCTAAGACGAAGGGTGAGACAAATTGAGAAAAACAGACGAAGCACAAAGCAAACTAAGCGAAAAGTAGACGAATTGAAAAACAGATGAAATAAAGAGCAGACGAAACAAAGAGCAGACGAAGGAAAGAGCAGACGAAACAAAGAGTAGACGAAGCAAAGGCAGACGAAGCAAAGAGCAGATGAAGCAAAGGGCAGATGAAGCAAAGGTAGACGAAGCAAAGAGCAGACGAAGCAAAAGACAGACGAAACAAAGAGCAGACGAAGCAAAGGTAGACGAAGCAAAGAGCAGACAAAGCAAAAGGGTAGACGAAGCAAAGGGCAGACGAAGCAAAGAGCAAACAAAGCAAAGAGCAAACGAAACAAAGTCAACTTAAGACGAAGCAAAGTTAACTTAAGACAATGTAACTCTTAAGACGAAGTAGAGTCAACTTAAGACGAAACAAAGTCAACTTAAGACGATGCAACTCTTAAGACGATGCAGAATCAACTTAAGACGATATGACGTCGTCATAAACGATACGTCTCTATAGATGAAATTTAATCTAAATCAAGAATCATCTAGTTTGGATAACTAGAGAAAACGTTGTGGCTAAAAGACTGAAGCATACTCAGTGAACATTTTCTAGAACAACTACCCATTTTGTTTCAAAAATCTTTCCTTAACACAACTCATACCAAGATCACCTTTTTTACTTCATTTACTCCTCATTCTCAACTCCATTTCAAATCGATATCATCCATAAAGAAATTATAGTCCATGATTAATCATGAGCCCCACTAACAAACATATACATATATACATATCCTTCTTCAACTTACTACACATATTTAACTTCATTTTTGCTTTCATTTCTCTTCTAACTTTCACCTTAATTCTTCCCATTTCATAATCTCTAATCCACCAAAACACCAAAGTAAAACATGTGAAATGTTTGAGGTCTAACAAGTTAGAGTTAAAGATGCAATTCTAAACCTAAAACAAGAAAAAAAAAAAAAGAAGATTTCTTCAAGAGATCCGACAGAGAGTAGTCTTTTATTAAGGATTTAAGTGGATTTCATTAAAGAAAAGGTGGGATACACATATCTCCGATTCTTTTGTTTTTTTTTTATTCTTTGGAAATTTTGATGTTCATTTCGTTTTCTATGTTTAGGAATGTAATTTGTTTAGTCACTAAGTAGCATGAACCCTAAATTGGGATGAATGTTATAATTTAATCCTTTACTTAATGCAATTTGGTTAATTGATTCATTAAGATTCAATTATGTGTTTCTATTCTTAAATTCATATGTTCGAGATACTATAATTGGAAGAAGTTGCATACAAACCTAGAGATAGATTGACATAAATTCTCTAAATTAGGGTCAAATCTAATAGAAAAATTCACGTGTCGAGTAATACAATGATAAAAAATTCACGTATCAAGTAATACAATCATAGCAGATTTAACTAGAAAGAGATTTCAATTAATCAACTAAGGATGAGTTATTAATAGTATTAATAAAGATATTAGCATAAGATGGGAGCTTCTATGGTCAAATGATCAATAATTAAGTTGCATGGTAAATGATTAATAATTCCTTATAAAGTGGAGCAATCGACTTAGTTGTAAGGATTGCAAGGTGATACCTAACGCTTGCTTGTCAACTCATTATAGATTGTTAGTTATAGATATTGTAATTAAGAGTTGAAGGAAGAAAAGAAGTCCTAAGAAGTGTACCAGAGTTAGATGGTGGAAGGTAATATATAGAGAAGAATGGAAATTTATAGGAGATGCTAACTGAATGTGGAAGAGAGTAATAACTCTTTTAAGGAATATAGCTAAAAATAGGGTAATGAATAGAGAAAGTTACAAATTGGTAAAGAAAGAGGCAAAGGAGATAATCTCATAAGCTAAAAGCGGAGCTTACGAGAAATTATAGCAATGATTGGAAAGGAAATATAGAGAAAAGGATGTATTTAAGTTGATGAGAGCTATAGAATGGAAAGCAAGAGACTTAGATCAAATTCAATATATAAAAGATGAAGTAGGGTAGGTGCTTGTGGCTAAAAATGACATTAAGAGCAGATGGAAGAGATACTTCTATATCCTTTTAAATGAATGCATAGAGGTAACATCTTTTTAGGTGATCTTAGCATGTTCGAGAGGTATCGTAACTTTATTTATTGCCATCAAAACACAAGAGAAGAAATTAAAAGAACTTTGAGGGAGATGAAGAGTGGAAGGGCAATAAGGCTTGATGAGATACCTATAGAGGTGTGGAAGAAACTAAGCGAAGAGGGCCTTACTTGGCTAGCCAAGATTTTTAATATGATCCTTAAGTCTGCCAAAATATCGTATAAGTGGAGATCTAGGATGCTAGTTCCTCTATATAAGAACAAAGGGGACATCCAAAGCTGTAACATCTATGTAGGCATTAAACTACCTAGTCACACTATGAAGTTATGGGAGAAGGTGATTGAGAAGAGAGTGATAAAGGATGTAACTATCTTGGAAAAACAATTTGGTTTTATGCCAGGAAGGTCCGCAACTGAAGCTTTACATCTCCTTTGAAGATTAGTGAAATATTATAGGGAGAGACAACGCAACCTACACATGAATTTTATTGACTTAGAGAGGGCATATGACAAGATACTTAGGGAAATCATGTGGAGGCGTTTAAAAGTTAAAGGAGTTCCTATGACCTATATACGAGTTATTAGGGATATGTATGAAGGTGTTAAAACTAGAGTAAGGATGATAGGAGAAAATGCAAAACATTTTTATATCGATATTGGGCTACAATAAGGCTATTTATTAAGCCCCTTTTATGTTTTAATAATGATAGATGAGCTCATCAAGAATATTCAAGGGGATGTGTTTTGGTGTATGTTATTTGCTGATGACATTAATTTAGTGGATAAGACAAAGTTAGAACTTTGGAGGGATATGTTAAGGTTAAAGGATTTTAAATTGAGCAGGACTAAGATTTAAGTACTTAGAGTGCAACTTTTCAGGCCATAGGATGACTTTCGATATGGAGATAAAGAATTGTTTAGAAGTAATACCATAGAAAGAGTGTTTGAAGTCTCTAGGATATATCATCTAAAGCAATGGAGATTTAAATGAAGTCATTGTTCATCATATCAAATCAAGGTGGGAGTTTTATGTAATAAGAAGATATCACTCACTTTTAAAGGTAAATTCTATCGTCTAACGATTAGGCTGGCTATGCCCTGTAGGGCAGAGTGTTGGTCTATCAAGCAAATGCATAATAGCATGAACTCTAGAGTGCCATCTAATTGATGAAGCATGAAAGAATTGAATTAACTGTTGCCTTAAAAGAGAATTTGCCCTAACAACTAATTTACCCTTCCTATGCAATTTATCTTTGTGCCAAGTGTAGTTTAGAAATTGTGGATTCCCAGGAAACTTGTTATTTATAATCTATTAAAGCCTAACATCAGACTTCTAAGAGGTTGAAACTTAAGGTAAGATATCAAATGTAGGACTCTTGATAGGCACTGTGTAGACTTCCACTTTTCAAAGTCGAGATAAAGCATCTGCAACTTGATTTTCTTTTCCCGTCTCATACTAAATCTTATATTCAAATTGTATTAGCTTAATAAGTCATGTTTGTTGTGTTGGTTTAGTAAACCTCTGCTCTATGAAATACTTGAGGTTTTAGTGACCTGTACGAATAATGAAGTACTTATAAACCAAATATGACCCATTTTTTAAGAGCCAACAGTATCATCCATCTCCTTCTCACAAAATTAAAAGGGATTTGTTTGTGGAAGATAATTTCTTACTAATGTAGCACAAAGGGTGGCCCTCTTGATTTAACACTACACTAATTCCATCTCACTAGCATCTTTCTCTATTAGGAATCTTTAGAGAATTAAGGGAGAGCCATAACGAAAGTTATCACCATTGTTATATTTGAGTGTTTCAAAGATATGTTGAGCATTATTATTCTAATGGAAGGCTTCCTTATTTAACAAAAGAATGAGAGGAGATGCAATTTTACCACAGTTTAACACAAATATTCTATAGTATTGTCAATCCAAAGAAACCTCTCAACTATTTGATAGTGCGAGTGATAGGCTAATTTTGGTCTGTATCTTAATCGGATTTGTCATTACCCCCTCACCAGAAATAGTATGGATCAATTATTCTACACTTACACAACTAATGAAACACTTCTTGTGCTTAGAAAGCAACTTATGCTCTATTAGCTTCTCCAAGATAGCTAATAAATGCCTTAAGTGTCCTACTTATTTATGCTACAAATTAAGATCATCAAAGAAGACAATAACAAATTTCCTTAGGTGAGGTTGGAAAAAAAATAGTTTATGAGATGCTAAAGGAGTGTTTGTAAGGCCAACGGACATTATTAGAGACCCAAAAGACCTCATGTGTTTGGAAAGCAAGCTTTTCAATATTAGCACCATGCATTATGATATGCTAATACCTTTAGTGCAAATCTATCTTAGAGAATACTGTCAAACCTCCTAATTCATCCAAAAGCTCATTTATTACAAGGATGAGAAATTTTCTTTAATGGTTACATGATTAACTGCATAATATTCTACATACATACGCCAGATATTATCCTTCTTAATTAACACTACTGGGCTAGTATAACGAATGTGCCTGCGCCTTATGATGCTTTCATCAAACATCTCCTTCACAATCTTCTCAATCACATCCTTCTAGGGTCCAACATATTGGTATGGTCGAGCATTAATGGGCTAAATTCCTTTCTTAAGCTCAATTTGATGATTAAACTCACAAGGTGGAAGCGATGACACAAAATCCTCAAACTCTAATTCAAATTCATTAAGCAATTGCTCTCTATGGTTTCCTTAGGAAAACCATTGATGGATACCAACTATGGAAATGCAATCACTCAACTAAAAGGCATATACTATTGTTTTGCAAGTTTTTTTATAGATCTGCAAAGCATTTACCATTTTAACTCCCTGGTCTCGGACCTTACGAGCATATGTTCCAGTCCATATAATTTAAATGTTATCCTCAACTATTGGAAATTCCACAAGATGTCTTCAATGGTTTAAAGCTATTATACGCCTAAGATTGTATTATAATTTTCTAGAGGAAGAATAAAAAACATTCATTTCAGAATTTCTTCTTCGCAATTTGCATTAGAAGTCCTCACATTTGGACTCACACCCTATTTCTTGACCATTAGCCACAGCAACCTTGAGATTACCCACACATCCCTACGTCAATTAGAATATGCAATCTCTTCTTACTATCACACCTTTATATTCTTATAGTACGAAAGCCCTGTTTTCCATTTAAAATATGATTGGACAACTCAACCTCTTAGAAATATATTGCCTCACTCACTTAAACATCAGCTGCATCCTCGTAACTATTAACATGGAACATAAAAATCTATCTTTTTTTGCATTTATGCCTAGGTGCATACTTTTCCACACACTAAAAGCAAAGGACCTTAGCTCATCTACCATCATTAATTTCTTTAGTGGTGAGTATTCTGGTAATTTAAGTGTTTAGTAGCAGGGGTACCACTTTCTTGATTCTTTTTTCTGGTAAGGCAACCTTTACATCAATGTAGCTCTGCACTTGCAGATACCAACTATCAAAATTATCTCCATTAAACTTTGGAAACTTCATCTAATGTGCTAGTCAATAATTCTTCTGTGGAAGTGTTCCTGTAGCCTATGAATTGACAGCTTCTACGCAAGACCCTTCTTATGGCCTCAAAAGAATTGCTTCCAGCTTTATGATCGTTTGACTCAATATGTTCTCTTATCACTGCTTAGCTTCTTCCACCAGAGTTACATGCTCTCCTCGATACTCTCGCAACCACGTTTCATTTGCTATAGGAATTAGTTGCTCTGATACCAAATGATATGATCCAAAACCAATGACAAAAGAATTTAGTAGGAAGAGAAGATAGGAAGATTAAGAGAAGGAAAAAGAATCATTAATATCACATCTGATCTTGATTTCATTCTTTTAACTACTTCTAGCTAATTCTCATCACGCATTACTCCTATGTATCGTTCCTTCTTTATTTATTTACAATTTGCATTATGCCGTATTACTTATCCTTATATTATCTCTATACACCACATCACTTATCCTTTCCATACACTATTTTGTATTATATTCCTCTACCACTCCTCCATCTCATATTGGTGCATGTTCCAGTGAGAGCGATGTTACACTTGCTTGCTTCTCTAGTCCTTCTTGTCTCATCTCGTCGTCATTATTCCCAAGTCTCTGTCGGCACCGATGCTTCATTTAGTTACATGGTTAGAAGTAATATGGCTTACACCAAAAAGGGGTCCTTCCACATAAGTCTATGGGCCAGCAATTTTGGGCCAAGTCTTTATGTGCTTTTGGGCTATCAGAAAACAAAAAGATATGTAGACCAACAACTTTCTAAATTTTAGGTGATTAAAAACATATTTTAAGCTTGTAGAGGTGGAGATATACTCATACATTTATATGTGTGTGTCTATACATATAAATGTATCTAACATTATGCATTAACTAATGTGGTTAGTTAAATAATAAAAGTTACTTAAAAACAATTTTTTAAATTTACTTGCATTATAAATTTGAATGAATTTAATAATAATTAGAAATAAGTTTATACACAAATTATAAATTACAAATTAAAGATTGATGAATTCAATAATAATTAGAAATAATTTTTAATCGAATTTAAATTATTAATTTCACAAGTTCAATATAATTATAAATAAGTTTATAATTAAATTGAAATTATTATTGCAATTATTTTAATAATAATTAGAAGCAAGTTTCAAATTAAAATCAAATTCATTGTTTAATTTAATTAGTTCAATGATAATTAGAAATGAGTTTCTATTCATAATAAAATAGTGATAATTATTAATTTGATTAATTTAAATAATAATTAAAATGAGATTTTTTGAGTAAATTATAGTAAATTTCATTAGACTGTAAGCATGAGTTTGTTAATGTGTTAGGCAACTCTTTTATTTTATGATTTCTAGGTTTTTTATTGACTTGTAATTCTTGAAATTTTGTTTTCAAGAAAATGCTCATTATGATATAGATACCTAGATTTTCACAAATTACGACTCAGATGGGATGAGCCATCATCATGTTAGTGCAGACTAGAGAATATCTAACATAACATGCTATTACTATTAATAACTTAATGTAACAGTTGTATTTTAGAGGTTGCTTAGCTTTTGAAAGATGTTAAAACAAAGTACAAAACTTTACTCTCAACATTGCCATAACAAGAAAGAGAACTGTTAAGCATGCTCTGCATTTTAGATTTGCCTAATCCAAAAATGTATAGTTGGTTAGTGATAATGTTTATGAGAAAAGTTTGAAGAATATAATCGACTAGGACTTTATATCTGATTGGTCTTTTAATTGAAATAATTAGATCAATTGCAAATCAAGCTTCTAGGGATTTGTCACATGAATTAGTTGACTCAATCTTGCATAGGGCTTAATATATTTAGACAATGTTCATATTAAGTGATCATAATCATTACATATTGAACAAAGTTGTACTGAACTATATGAATTATGTTCATTTATGTATGCCAAGCTTGATATTGTTCAATTTTAATGATTTTTTTACTTTATAACTCTTCTTAAGTACGATAATTGATATTCGATTATTCAATTATCATACAAATGATGATTTAGAACATCTATGATCTTTCAATTTCATTATATATATGTATTACATGACATTGACATATATGTATACTATTTATGTCTTCCTTTTGAAACTTAGTACTTTAATTATAAATATTGTATCAAAGAATATTGTTGTTAAAATCAATAAGGGTGAGAAATTAAATGATGATAATTAAGAAATTTTGAGCATAAAAATCCAATATGTACTGAGGTGCAAGAGGCTCTCGAAACATGGAATGTAAATATGGGCATTCTTAAGGAAGGTAATACAACTCAATGTAAAAGGGACCATAATGCTTACGAAATATAAGAGGAAGAATAACTCATTGGCTCAAATTACATGGCTGAGTAGTATGGATAATGATATAATGCGTGATTTATAAAAATATGAAATTGCAAAGGACAAATGATTTTCATTAGCTGCATGTTTTGTAAGCACCTTAGTAACCAAAAAGCAGTTCACTTATTATCAAGTTTGACATGTTTAAGAAGTGAACATATTACATTGCAAAAGTATTTAAGTCACAGTTCAAACATGATAAGTAAGTTGCAAGACATTGTTCATGAGTTATCCAATGAGTAGTAAGTGCAAGTTACCGATAATTAAAACATCAAATTTAAAGGCAGACCAGAAAAAAGTTATTGCATACATTTAGAGAGTATTAAAGTTTATAGCATGGAATATTTTAGATATTGTAAGGATTAACCCCTCTTTTTGCATACATATAATATTAATGGAGGATAATTTCAAATCGGCGGAGTAACCTTAACAAAGGCTTAACTCAAATATGAAGGAAGTTAAGGCAGAGGTAAATAACTTCTTAATGCATGAGTAATTTACCCTATGTTTGATAGTTTTAAGTGAGAATTGTGTAGTTTATTTTGAAGAAGGGAGGAATCATGGTGGTACTTAATAAGAAGAACGAGTTGATCCCCACTAAAATCGTCATCGGTTGGAGTGTATGTAGTAATTATAGGAAGTTAATTAACACCACTTATAAGGACTATTTTACTCTCCCTTTTATTGATCAGATGCTCTAACAATTAGTCGGCCATGTGCACTACTATTTTTTGGGTTGCTTGTTAGGCTACTTTCTACTTCTAATAACCTTAGAGGATCAGGAGAAAACTATTTCACTTATCCATATGATACATTTGCTTATCAGAGATTCCATTTTAGTTGTACAAACATTTTAAAGGTGCATGATTTTAATTTTTGACGACTCAGTCAAATATATCATGAAGATATTTATGGATTTCTTTTCTATTTCTAGGGATTATTTCAATATATGGCTCTAGAATTTAGAAAAATTATTTAAACATTATGAGGAAACCAAAGTGATTTTGAACTAGGAAAAATGGAATTTTATGGTACAAGAGGGCGTAGTTTTAGGCCATAAAATGTTTAAAAGGGGATATAGGTTAATAAAACAAAAGTGGAAACCATTGAGAAATTACCACCCTTATTTTGGTTAAATTTATTAGGAGTTTTGTAGGATATGCAAGTTTTTATAGGAGATCCACTATGGACTTTTAAAAAATTGCTAGACCTTTAACTGTATTATTTAAGAAAGATGTGCCTTCTATATTCACTCAGGAGTGTTTGGATGTGTTCACTCTTCTTAAAGAAACATTAATTAATGTCTTGATTATGGATGCCTCTTGTTGGAATCTTCCCTTTGAACTAATGAGTGATGCGAATGATTTTTTAGTAGGTGCAATTGTTAGATAGAGGAAGGATAAACACTTTCAGCCTCTCTACTACGCTAGCAAGACTTTGACAGATGCAAAAGAGAACTACTCAACTACAAAAAATGAATTGCTAATGGTTTTTTTTTCATTTTATAAATTTAGATCTTATCTTTCTTTTCAAAGCTTTTGTTTACACTGATCACTCTACATTGAAATATATGTTGAACAATGCAAAGCTAAGATTAATTTGATAGATTTTAGTGTTTAGGAATTCAATTTAGTGATTAAGGATAAAAAGGAGCTAAAAACTTGGCAGTATACCATATTTCATGTCTAGAAAATCCAAATTTGGAGAGGCTTAGGGAAAACAAAATTAGCGATATATTCTATGAAGAGTGCTTATACAATTTTACAGAGGTTAGTGAGCTTAAAATTCCATGATTTAATAATATTATTAACTATTTATTTACTAAGATTCTTCCTAATGATATTTTCCATCAACAAAAAAAGAAATTCTTCTCTGACTTGAATAATTTATCATTAGGAAGACCCCTACTTGTTTAAAATATATATGGATTGGATAGTTTGAAGATAAATTTTTGAAGTAGAAAGGTGGAAGATGTTAAGCCATTACTATATCGGTCCAATTGGAGGACATTGTCATATGACTAAAACAATCAAAAAGGTTCTTCAACTAGGTTTTTATTAGCCTTCATTATTTAGAGATGCCTAAAGGTACATTTAAGTCTATGATAAGTGCCAACACATAGGTAACATTTATCGCTAAGATAAAATATCTTATAATTTTATTTTGGTTTATAAAATATTTGATATTTTAGGCACCAATTTTATGGGTCCCTTTCTAGTTTCCAATGAGAATAAGTACATCTTATTCACTGCATGTATATTATGTATCTAAATGCATTGAAGCTCAGGCTTTACCTACAATTGATGCTAAAGTTTTATAAAAGTTTCTTAAAAGTATATTTTCTTGATTCAACACACTAAGAACCATTATTAGTAATAGTTGTACTCATTTTTGTAATGTCCAGTTTGAAAAACTTCTTAGGAAATGTGGTGTTAGTTGAAACCCCTTGTCACCCTTAAATTAGTGTCCAAGTGAAAGTAGATAATAGAGAACTTAAACAAATACTAGAAAAGAACTTAAACAACTACTAGAAAAGACAGTAGATCATTATAGAAAAGATTGTTCTGATAAGTTAGATGATCCTTTATGGGCCTATAGAACGACATTTAAGACACTAATAGGTACTAACCTTATAGGTTAAGGTATGACAAAGCATGTCACTTGCCTATTGAGCTTGAACATAAAATATATTAGGCAATCAAGTTCATTAATTTTAATCCTAACCTTGTTGGTGAGAAAAGAAAACTCCAAGAGAATGAGCTTGAAGAATGGCTTATAATTGCTTATAAAAAATCAAAGTTATACAAAGAATGATCCAAAAGGTATCATAATAGGAGGATTAAGCAACTAAGCAATTTAAATAAGAAGATCAAGTTCTCTTGTATATTCTCTAATTAAATTATTTCTATAAGCTAAAGTCCAGACGGTCTACACCATTTGTAGTGAAGAGTGTTTTTCCTTATGGCACTATAGAGATAACCCATTTGGAAAAAGGTACATTTAAGGTAAATGGGCATCTTTTAAAGCATTACCTTGGAAGGAATTTTGACAACCATGTTATAAAGGAGTTTAAGCTCCAAAATTAAGATGGAAAAAGCTAAAGTGGAAGCGTCAAGCTAATGAAATAAATCAAATGCTTCTTGGGATGTAACCCAAGCTTTTTCTTTAATTAGCAATTTTGTTTCAATTAGTTCTATACTATGTTTTAGGTTCTAATTTTTCATAGTTTTAACTTATATCTATGTTTAATTTATGGTTTAGTATAAAATTTTCACTTGATTTATGGTTATATGGGTACTATTTTTATTTTTTATGCTTTAGGTATATCTTTATTTAAAGGTGTCAAAATAGAAAAAAAAAATTGGTTAAGTGAAAAAGCTATAAAGATTTATGTGCACATCAACACGCCCGTTTTGATGGTTGTGTTGAGCTATCCGCTTATGTTGATTAGAAACATGGAGTGTTCCACCCAGAGAAAAAGTGTTAGGAAGTTATAGCAAGTTACACAAGAATTAATACACCTATGTTGATGAATGTATGTTTTTGAAAAATCCCTGTCAGTCACCTACACACCCATCATCATACCATATTGCCAAATTCGTGTAAGTTATTTAAGAAACGATAAGATACATGACTACAAACATTCCTATGTAGGTGACTGTGTTGAAGACTATTTCCTTTCTCTTGTTTTCTAATAAGTTACAGTAAGTCACATTACTATAACATGCCCATGTTGGTGGCCATATAATTTTCATATTTTTTTTACTTTTAGTGTAAACATAGTCTCGTTAAGTCCTTACATAGCCGTATAATTTATTGTCTTGTTTTTGCTTTAACATAACCTAGTTACACATTTATGTTTTAGCTCGTGTTAAACTCTATCATAATACGTCTGAGATACACACCTACGTAAAAAACTGTATATTCTCATGTTTAGTAAAATTTAACCTTAATATGTTCAACACAGGCTGATTATATAGTCGTGTTGCCATCCATGTTGAATAAAATCACTTTAAATTTGTTTCCCCACCATTTAAAAATGCTTCTTTTACTTTCTCTCTTATTTCTCTCACCTAGGTGACGCTCTCTCACTGATCTACTGTGTCAAAAAAACCCTTTCCTAGCCTATTTTTCATAAGATTTCATAAATTTAAGGTAAGTTTATTGCTTTATTTCATTTGTTCTTGAGTTGTTTTGTATATTATAGAGAAATAGGTGCAAGATTAAACTAATATGGATGTTTTCATTTTTTTTGAGATTATCCAAATTATTATAAGGGTTTTAAAGGCTTAGTTGATACTCTTGAGCTATTTTACATGGACTTTTCAATTATTATGGACATATTTTTATGAAGTTGAATCTCTAGGGCTATTAGATGATTTTCTATTAATTAAATTATGATTTCTCATGTTTTACATTTTTATTGGATTTTTTAACTATTTAATTGCATAATGTTCGGGAAATTTTGATCATGTTAGGTTTTATTTGATTTTTTATAAGGTTTAGTGAATTAATTACAATTGTTGTAATTAATTAATATTAGGGATATTTTGTGATTAATTTGGTTTTCTTGGGGATAATGTTGTTACATTTTGTAAAAGAAATGTATAATACGAACTTTTGAATGTTAACTCTCTCAGATGTATTATTTGTTTGTACTGGTATATATACAATTGGTGAATTGATCTTGTCCATACACCTTATGAACAGGACAAAATGAATTGAATGGTTGAGATTTGTTCTGTTATAACAACCTGTACTGATTCCAACTAGCTAATTATTAAAAGACTCTTCTACCCCTATTAGCATGTGCGTTGTCCTTTGATGTAGCTGTCGTATTGCATTTGTCTGTAGGATTTCTTTCTTCTCTTTCATCTCTTGAATGTTCTTCTCTGTTAACACCCCCGTTCAGAACTAGGTTTAGTTTGGCAGTCAGAAGCTTGAATCTTGTTGAGCTTAGGGGCTTAGTATGTATGTCGGCTAGTTAATCGTCGGTGTTGACGTATCTGACTTCTATTTCTTCTTTTTCAACTTTGGCTCGTATGAAATGTACGTCGATTTCAATATGTTTCGTTCTTAAGTGAAAAATGGGGTTTTGGGCGAGGGATCTAGCTCCATTGTTGTCACTCCATAGGATCGGTGTGTGAGTGAGAGAAAATCCAAGCTCAGACAGTAGAGATGAGAGGTAGATGACTTCGGTCGATACTTGAGATAGGGCTCGGTATTCAGCTTCAGTGGTAGACCTTGCGATTGTCGTTTGTTTCTTGGAGGTCCAGAAAATTAGATTACCTCCTAGGAATACACATCCTCCAATTATTGATTTGCGATCGTCGGGTGAGCTTGCCCAGTCAGAATCGCTGTAAGCATGAAGATCAAGAGGTGTTGGAGATGGTTGAAAAAGCAGACCCAGAGTTGAGGTTCCCTTCAAGTAACGTAAAACCCTTTTACAAGCAATCCAGTGTGTGTTTAAGGGATTTTGTAGAAACTGATTTAGTTTGTTGACTGCGAAGCTAATATTTGGTCTTGTGTTGCACAGGTATTGGAGAGCTCCTATGGTGCTTCGGTAGAGCTTTGGGAATTCAAAAAGGAGTGCCATTTTGTGAAGTCAGTTTGGTTGCTGGAGTGATGGGTGTTGGTGAAGATTTGCAGGACAACATGTTTGTTCTGGTAAGTAGATCTTCAATGTAGTGCTTTTGTGAAAGATATAGACCATCCTTGTTTCTATATGCTTCAAAACCAAGAAAATGATTTATGCTACCAAGCATTTTGACTGCAAATTGAGATTGCAATTGACTGATGATTGCTTGGATTGCTTGCTTTGAATTTCCTGTGATTAGAATGTCATCTACATAGACCAGTAGCATTGTTATAATTCCATTTTTATTTGAATAAAACAGTGAGGTGTCTGACCTTGAGTTGTGAAACCCCCATTGAGATAGTGCACACTTTAGGTTGTGAAACCAGGCCCTAGGGGCTTGTTTTAGTCCATAGAGAGCTTTATTTAGCTTGCACACATGATCCGGCTTTGTTTTGCTTTCAAATCCTTCCGGCTGGTTTATGTAGACAATTTCCTGTAGCTCCCCATGTAGAAAGGCATTGTTGATGTCAACTTGTTGAATCTCCTAGTCATGGGAGACAGCAAGTGAGAGCATTACTCTTATTGTTGAGGCTTTCACCACAGGGTTGAAAGTTTCTGAGAAGTCAATGCCAGGGGTTTGATTAAACCCTTTGGCAACGAATCTGGCTTTGTGTTTAGAGACAGTTCCATCAGCATTATACTTAGTTCGAAATACCCATTTTGTGCCAAGAATATGCATGGTAGGCTCATAGGGAACAAGTGTCCAAGTATGGTTCTGTTGAAGGGCATTGAATTCATCTTGCATTGCTTGAAACCATCTAGGGCTGTTTAGAGCTTCACAGATTGTGCTAGGTTCAGTTTGTGAGTTTGGGGTGTGAGAAACTAAGAAGAGTTTTGGTTTGAAAATCCCACTTTTGGATCGAGTTTGCATAGGATGAACATTTTGTATGTGAAGGGATGAAGAATCTGATTCATTATCTGGTGTGGTTGAAGGATTGGTGTTAGGTGAGGTGTTTTGTCTATTTTGAGGAGAAGTGAAGTGTGATGATGAGCTAGGGTTTAGAGAGTTTACCTGTCTGCCCAAAGACTCAACTGAGTGGGAACATTCTGCTGAAGAGGAGTGATCCGTGACAGTCCCTGATGATGATGCACTGACTGGAGTTGAGGTTAAGGTGAAGGTCGGAGAATTTGGTAGTGTTGTAGGATGTTTTGAATAGGAAGGAAAGAGTTGAGGAAATGGGAATTCTTTCTCATTGAATTCAACATGGGGAGATATTATGATTTTCCCTTGATTAGTCAAACACTTATAACCTTGATGCATTGAACTGTACCGGAGAAAAACACATTTGGTAGTGTGAAATCCTAGTTTATGATGAGAATAATACCTGAGATAGGGAAAACAGCTGCATCCGAAGGTTTTGAGGTTAAGGTAGTTGGGTGGCTTGTTATGAAGTTTTTCAAATGGTGAAAGATTGTTTAGTTTGGAAGATGGAAGGTTATTGATAA
>JAOTAX010119712.1:0-22196 GCA_025629825.1 Erythroxylum guanchezii | reverse complement strand
GTTTCTTACCTATTAAACTTCCAATTCTTCAAATCTTCAAGAAACTCAAAATCTCTAACTTCTTCACCATCTCACGATCATCATCATCTAGAGCTTGAAAGGTTAAGATTTTTGGTGAGAAGGGAAGAGAACAACTAAGATATGAGAGAGCTAGATTTATTATGGGTGGAGATTGGCAACAAAATGATAAGAAGAAGAAACCATCGAAGAAGGAGGAGAGGAGCTATGAAAATGAGGAAGAGAACAAAATATCTTGGTCCTCACATGTGAAAGCATCGTGAATGACAACCAAGAAGGGAAAAAGACTTTTTAATTAACCAAAGATGGCATGGTTAGGTAAGTGACAAGTGTCACTTGCCACCTGTCCTATTTTTAGGCACTCTCAAGGTTTCTTTCCAATTAAAAATTCAATTTCTAGTCCAAATTTTTTCCCAAAATTTCAATGGCTCAATTAATAAATCCTACAATCATTTCTCTCAATTTCCAGTACCATTGGATAGTAATTTCTACTACCGGTACGCAATCAGCCTTCCACTTGGTATTTTTCCTAGTCCAAAAATTTCCCCGAAATTTTCAGAAAATTTTTTAAAATTTTCCAAAAATTCAAAAAACCACAATGGCCCTCTCTAACTCAATTTTTCATACACACAAAACACATTTTTTTCATAACAATCACATTTATTAACAAATATACCGAGAAATATCATGAATGCATGTACAGTCATTTTTCTTGTGCAAAATTCACTATTCATAAGTCTGCGGATGCTAGATTATGCATGAGCATGTAAAAGCAATTTCTAACGCTCATTAGCCCCTCAAAATTACTATTCTACCCTCCCCATTGGTGATGGGATGTTACACATTGTGTTTGAGTTATGATATTAGTGAGTTATGCTCTGGAAAAAAAAAATATGTTCTACTATGTTATATTCTGTTATGTGATTCATGATATTTGGATTGCTTTTGAATATGTGAATATTTAGAGATAGGTTTCATTATATATCCTATTTAGTTATTCCCCACTAAGCTATATGCTTAGCATGGTGGATTTGCCCTGTGTAGGTTCAAATAGAAGGGTATAAAGACTGGGATAAAGACAACCGCAGTGGCCAATGAAGAGTGTGTTTTGTTGTGAATAATGTTCAGTTTGTTGATGTTACTGACTTGTACTCAATATGATGAGACAATTTGTATTTTACATATATGGTTTGTAATATTTATACACAGAAAGACATTTGAATTTTCAAGGCATGTAATATATTTGTGTTATGTCATTACATATTGTATAGGATGTTTAAAACATAATGAGATGTAAAGTAGTGTAAGGTGCTTAAGTTTTTTTAGAATGCTTGGAATTATTGGTATGATATGTTTTGGGTGCTATTATATGTAGCATCTGCATATCCTCCCAGGTGGTATATGGGTGTTACATCTTTAAAGTACAGAAAGTATGCTTTAGGAAAATAACCTTAGAAATATTATCCATTATCGTATTAGATAAAATGTTAGTATAAATGATAAGGGAGGTTAGTATTTCTCTTGCAAGTAACACCAGAAGAATACTTTTTAACAATTTTAGAGTGAAATGTGGGTTTAAGTATTCTTATCAGGTTAAGAGAACCTCATTTGAGGACTAATAAACTAAATTTTTAATCTAAAGAAACTTCTATGATGTTGGCCCCCGAATTTGTTTTTTGAAAAATAAGCATGATTTAAATCAAATTTGAGGTCTTGATAGATTAATTATTTTTGAAGTGATTAATTATGTTATTGTGATTAAGATTATATGACCTAGGTTAATTGAATTAAAGTGTTAAGGTGGTAAGATTTCATGAAGGGCATTTTTGGAAGATCACTTAAGTTTAAAAAGACATAAGCTTAAAAGGAGGGGTAAAATGGAATTTTTGGGCTCAGTAAGGGTATAAGGGGAAGAAGAATGGTTGTCTTGCTATTAAAGAAGGAAGAAAATGAAAATTGAAGAAAAGAGAGAAGAAAGAGTGTCGTGTAAAGAGAGAAAGAAGAGAAAAGAAGGGAGGTCAACCAGGTTTCATCTTTCTTAGTTTTAAAGGACGATTTTGAAGATGTTCAAGAAGGAAAAAGGAAGAGGAAGATTAGAGCTTCCATTATAGCCAAGAAACTCATTGTTTGTTGAAGATTCAAGGTAAGTTTATGTTTAAACTTTTGGATTTTTGGAAGGGTTTTGGTTCAAAGAACTTAGGAAATGCATGGGTTTAAGTGTTCTAGGACCAATTTCATGCATAGGTTTCTTTGGGTTTTCCAATTTGAATTCCTATTGATTTGGAATTTTTGCCAATGTTGAAGAAAATCAAGAGAGGCAAGAGGAGCAAGAGGGGAGGCATCTTTGAGCAAGTTTTCAAGCAAGGAAATTAAGGTGGGTTACATTTTTATAATTAACTAATAGGCCATAAATGTTTTCTTTCTAATGATGGAAAATAAATGATTTCAACTATTTTATGAATGTGTAATTATTGCTCTTTGAATACTTTGAGAAGTTGTTATGTGTTTGGTATGTGATTTCGGTGTTGAGGATTTATGAAAAGAATGTGAAAAATGATTCTTAAAAAGATACTATGTTTATGAAAGCAAGTTTTGAAAATGTGTCATTTTGGGCAACAAGTTTACAAGTTATGAAATACATGTTATGTGGTTTTGGTTTGGTTCATTCTGTATGTCAAGTGCACTTTGACTAAAGGCTTCTCTTGCCTGCCTGCTAGTGGCATGAAGCTCCTTCAAGCACTCCCTCAAGTTTACAACTACACAAAACCACTATGTGGGATCGTGTTAGTTCTTTCTGTTCACGACTACACAGGGCCATTATATAGGAATGTGTTAGTTCATTCTATTTATGGACCTGCCAAACCATTGTGATGTGCTTATGTGTTGATAAGTTTGCTGAATACATGATTTATTTTGTTTATAAATTGATCGATGAATTGAGAATTAGGAAATATGTGTTTCATGATTCAATGTGAGTTTTAGAATGGAAATGAATCTTTAAATGGTTTTCGCATGTTACCAATTATAAAACTGTTACCCACGAGCTTTAAGCTCACCCTTCGTTCTTTCCCATCTTCAGGCGATGAACAAGATATCGAGTGATCGAGTCGAGAGTCAAGACTTCACTCCAATTCGCATATTTTGTTTTTGAAGCTAGATTATGTAAAATAAGGCTTTAGTTGCATTTTGAGAAATTATTGTTTTTGTAAAGTTTGTATTTTTTTGGATTATGATGTAAGGTGGCTCAAAATGTCTACTAAAGCGTTGTAAAACTCTTATCTTTTGATGTTAATGAAATATATATACATTATGTTTTGCTCATGATTTCCCAAGTCTTTACATTGCATTTTCAAGCTTATCATAGGGGTAGGAATTGTGTTATGAATTCAGGGGGAAATCTATTAATATAGGTAGAACTAGCCAAAATTGTCTTCTTGAAGTTGTAGATTATCTTTCTAGCTTTCCAACGCTATAAAGTATGAAAATTTTGGATATTGGAGTTGAGAGATAAGATCATTATAAGTTGGTAATGTTGCATAGGAAGTATATCAGGACAGCTATAGTAACTGATGAGATGTAGTTGATTGTGATAAATCCAATGAGTTGAAAATTGAGAGTTTTATGAGATCAATTTGGTGGTTGAATTGTTAAGAAGGGATTTTGCACTAGAAGAGGTGAATTAGAGAAAAGATTATGAGTGAAAGTGATGTTATAATGGATGTAGGAACCATTAGAGAGGCTTTGGAGGGAGTTTTGTATCGCCTATGTCCATTAGACAAACTTTAGGTCCGTTATGGACCTTCTTAGGTCTGTAAGTACCCCCAACCTCGCCCATGTCCATTTAACGGATATTAAGTCCATTAAACGGACCTTCTCAGGTCTAGACAGGCACCCAGCCCCGTGTCTGCCCGTTAGGCGGACGTGTATGTTCATTTATATAATAATCACTTTCGTAAATTGGCATTTTTGACCCTCTAAATGGAAAAATCTCGCTTTGGGGTCTTCATCAAACTTGTAGATCTAGAAGTCTTATTTCAAACCGTCCAAGAATTACCTTAATCTGATATCTCTATTGAAAGTTATGTAAATTTTCCCGAAACAGGTTTAGTATGTTTGAGGACAGAATCATGTTTGATTCTTTTGGACATAACTTCATCTTTCGACCTGCAAATGAACTGATTCTTGAACCAATAGATTCCTAACACATTTTTCCATCTCTTCATAAAAATTAGTAGCCTTTGGGTTTATTTGAAAATGATTGATGGAAAGCAAGTGAGGGGTCGGTTTGGAGAACATGAATGGGGTATGAACATACTTTGGTTTCTTAGGCATATCTTGACCTATAGAGATCCGATTGAGATGGTTCTTGCTTCATAAGAAACTAGAGACTTAGAGCTAAATTTGTTTTTGAAGAAGTCAAATTGTGATTTTGGTGATTGACTAGTGTGGGCACACCACCCTTGTGGGATGATGGCTAATGAGGGTTCATTGAAATAACCCTATAGGGTAATACGCTCATGTTTTATGAATCCGGATGTTGGGCTCCGAAAACAGGTTCTAACATATGAATTTTAAGAAGTTTATTTCAGGAGTAGTTTTAACTATGATCACACTAAGTCTAAAAATAATGAAATCATATCTCCTACCATTCATTTTTTTCAAAGTGTCATTACTCATTCAACTTTGGGAAGAGCAAAAAGTAATGAGATATTTACACTTTAAGATCTATTTTACTTATGGTGTTTCGTGGAATAGAACCCATTTACTTCAGCCACTACTTTTCTAAATATTTAGAGGAAAAGGCATAATATAGGATCGGAGCTACATGTGGTAGGTACTTCTTAATTAAATTGGAAAAGAAGTTTGTTTTTTTTAGAATACTCCCAAATTTGTCATTAGGTGATATCAACCTTGAGATGATTATTTCCATGGATATGTTTAGGAAGGTTGATTGAGCATATATGATAATTGAAAAGGATATAAACCAATTTAGGGATAATATTGGTCCACTACCCAGAGGAGTAGCTCCAAGCTCAACAACACTCAAAACCAAATGGTAGAATTTGATGAAATATTGTCCTAAATAAAAAACTTAAGTGAAAAAAATTTAGATATTAAGGACATTATAAGGATGCTTTGACATATAAAGTAGTGATTGAATAAATTAAAGGAGAGGATTTTAGCCTATCTTCTCGATAATAGGCCTTCGACGTAACCTCCTCCTCCTTCACCATGATGATAAGAATGTTGTGGTTTGAGTTGTTGATTTTCTCATTATTGATCTTTGTATTTGGGATATTATCAAATTTCCTTTTCTTAAATATTCGGAGCAACATTGTTTATTTTTAGTTTGTATATTTTATTTTAGTTGACCCTTTTGGATTATCTGGTCATAGTCTTTTTATTTTAATATTTTTTATTTTATAATGATTGCATTTTATTTTAGTTTATGTACAAGGTACACATGAATTCAAGTTGTCTATCTCATTTTCTTAGATAGCAAGCAACATAAAGGATTAGAGAAATTTCTTTTACTTTTTTTTATCCATTCCATTTTCCTTTTATTGTTATTAATTATTGTATATTTTTTATATTTGGTATATGGAGGACAATGTATAATTCAAGCGTAAGGAGGGATTGAATTACTTTTTGCCCTGACTATGGTAAATTAATCTAATTGACTATGGTAAATTAATCTAATTGCAATTAGCTTAATAGGTGACAAGTAAAAGAGTAACTAAAAGAATTCATCAAAAGTTAAATTGTGTAGTGATTTAATTAGGTAAGGGGATTAGATATGAACATTAATAACTTAGTTCAATTTGATTAAATGATCTTAGAATATGTATTTAATATGTATAATGATACTTTATAATTTTTGACATAAGTTAAGTTAAAAGTGATTCTTATCAAGCATTTTAATATCATATTAAAAAATTATGTGAATAAAAGTAAGTATTAATAAATTCACTCCACTAACTTTAATTTAAGTAAAAATGTTAAAATTAAGAGTGATGGTAGTAGTCATTTAAATTAGTGACCTAAGGTATTTATAACAAAGTGTTACACTCGCATCAAAAGGTGAGCAAAGATAACTTTTTAAGTAAACCTTTACTACTTCATTGTAAATTAAAAAAAAAAGATAAGAATAACTTTATTTTATTTTCAATTTGGGTTATCAAAATGTTTGAAAGAGAAAATATTTTACTCAATTTCATTTCTTTTATATATTATGTCAAATGATTTTAATTATGTTAATGTTTAAAGGATTACTGGATTGGGTTGAATTTAAATTACAATTAATGTCTAAAGACCTAATTAGTTAATGAATAATACAATTGAACGACTGAAGGGTACTTTTGGTTATTTTAATTGATTTACTGATTTTCTTTAGAATTGATATTTATTTAAGTTAAGAGTATTGTTTTTCCCTAAAAATATGTTAATGTATGGAAAATATTTTGAATAGTATTAATTATTTAAAAAACCTTTTAACAACATTTGCATCACTTAAGTTAGGTGTTGAAAAAGTTGGGATTGAATTATCTATATGCAAAGGCAAGTAAATAAAAGTTTGCTACTAACCAAATTTAGTACTTAGGGCATATGATTACCAAAGAAGTGTTATCTATATATTTTTTTTTAAAATAGAGGTAATAGTTAAATTGAAGCAATTAAGAGGTTTTTTTGGGTTTAACAATTTATTATTGAAGATTCATTAAAGTTTTCTATCAACTAAAGCCTACCCTTCTTACTAAGAAAAATGACTTCTAATGAATTTTATAATCAATATTAATGTCAAATGGTCGGAGGTTCACTAACCTATTGATGAAGGAGGCCCAAGGATCACTTTTATAAGTATTACCAATAAGGTATTTATGGATAAAAGGTTATAGAGAACTCTAGTTGACAACAAATCCCTATAGATGAAATAGATGCATAGTTATATATTAGAAGGTGATAGCATTTGGTCTCTTATTAGCAAAGACTCTTATTCTTGGTTCACAAATCAATTACTCAAGCTAAGGAGCTTACTTAAGCCAAATATGGGTTATAGAATTGAGGATTGTATCTCAACTTTCTTAATGTATGACAATTAGACAGGAAATAGGCTGCTAATTTGCATTGTATAAGTTACCTAAGCTGTAACTCATATTCCAGCTTAAGCAATAGTGTGTCTGTAGATTGAAGATGGCTAATGGTACAATTATCTGAGAGAAGTGAACAACTTGATTCTTGATTACTCTCCTAGTGTTGAGCTTAATGATTGCCATACATGGGGCAATAATTAAAATAAAGGATAATACAAAATGTTCTTCGCTAGCACACCTAGCAGCAATCTCAAAATAAATGTTTAAGAAAAATTAGTTCTTGGTAATAACAAGATAAAAATTATACAGATTCTTCCGATTTAAGAATAACAAGATAAAAACTTTAGGCAACTAATGTTTAGTTACTGTTGAACCATAAAAAGTGAGTGACTGTGTCTTCTTCCTTGTCAAATTTTTATCATTACTACAAAACTAACTCAAAGGCTTCTATAATTCCATGCATATATATACATACATATATATATATATATACACAATAAACTTCCTCGAATTAACATCAACGGCCATGTCAGTATGTTTGTAACCAACTAGCATGGGCTTGTATACTCCAAAACACAAGCACATACTAGAAGTTTCATAAAAGATACCTAAAGATTCATTTAACTGCAGCATAATTTTCTTTGAATAAAAAGAAATTGATTAACCATATTGAATGCATGAACCATACTTGACCGAGTATATATATCGAGCTTAACCTCTATATATAGCTTTTGTATCGGGCTTCCCTATCACAAGTCCGATATAGGTCTGGTTCATACTGTTCGAGATCTATTTCACTTAGACTTCGGCTTATTAACCTAGATTATTTATTGGGCCACTTTATTATCTTTATATGGATCAAATTACGTATCTTAACTGATAAGTTATTGAAAAACCGATAAAATGCAATTAATTGTTGTCCTCCTTTATAGGAAAATATCTAAAATTCCCCCCTTGGATAATAATCGTGATATTGACTCAAGTTTAAAACTAGTTCAAAAATATGGTTAAGCTACATTACTATATTGGTCGACTAGGTTTAAAAAATCAATTGATCCAAAGATAATGAAAGTCCATCATTTTGTCCCGAAAGGCTTTCGATACTGGAAAATATCAAACACATGTATCATGTGTGACACAGATCCAATATAATCACGCATATCTAATACCATACTAATATGAATGAAAAAATAGAGTGTGGCAAACTTGGATGATACCTGTATGATCTAATATGTATCATCCTTTCGTTTGTAGGCCTCAATTTCTCTAAACTTTATGCTAAACTGCATATGTGAAACTACACTAGAGAAATCTTGTTTTCTCTCACCAAACACTAAGCTGCATTAAAGAAAACCTTTATGTTCTCTCACTGAATGCTAAACTACATTAGGCAACATCTTTATGGGATTAAACACTTGTATCCCCCTATGTCATGTTAAAATCCATGGATATACTTAGTAAACAGTATGTGTCCGAATGACATAAGCGCAAGTTCAATTTGTATATATGTCCAATGACCTTTAAAATTCTTAAGATCAACATAGACCTTAAGACTTTCATATATATTATGACAATGTATAATAATAAGTATTACCGAGGATAAAAAGATGAACATCTTTATTAATAATAACCATACTGTCATAATACATCAAAATGTATAAACATACAAGGAACAAACATAATGTTACAATGCGTCGTAACGCTAGTCAAAATAAACTAGACTACCACTTTAGCAGTGGTGAGTCTAGGTCGATCCTACAGAGAGTGTGTAAAGTTATTAAAATGAAATTAATTTGTATTAGGTTTTTAGGGTGGTTTTGGATTAATAACAAAAATAAAGTAAAACTAACCTATTGAAAACAAATAAAAGAAAAAATTGAAATGATAAAAGTGATGAATTCGTTTGGGACCCGGTTCTTTGGTTCAATATCAGCTTACACCCAATTAAACATAGTTCATTGAATTATTGTCTTTACATCCCTCTTTGAACTATTGGTCGTAGATTAACAACAAGCTCTTTTAATCCCAAATTTTCCTTAAGTCATAGTTAATTAAGAAGAGCTCGTTGATTAACCCTAGCTATCGAATAACCTGGGAGACGCTCTAGATTTAATTAGATAGTCACCTTACGAATGAGAAAAACAATTTAATCTAAGCAATAATCACACAAGCTCAGATTATTTAACCTAGGTTATGTTATCCCTAATGATTAGGGATGACAATGGGTAGGGTTCGGTTCGGGTATTACTCTACCCATATCCATATCCATTTTTTATGACTCAACCCATATCCATATTCATATCCATCGGTTTTTACGATTTAACCATATCCAAATCCATTGGATTGTTGGGGTTTTTGGATATCCATCGAATTGTATAGCACATAAAAATATAACTTCTAAATATAAAATATAAAGAGTAGATTTATGCGAACGGTCTAAATCAAAATTACTTTAATAATAATAAGTCAAGATTTTGATTTGTATGTCTTAAAAAAACCGTAAAATTGGAATAATAAAAATCATAATGTCTAGTGTAAAGACAACATATATTTTTCACAGTCAGGAACTGGAACAAAGACTGAAAAATCCAAACCTTCAAATTGTCTTTGCGTGAACTCCATAACATTCAAAACTCTGTCTCCATATCATTTGCATTATTATCATCCTATAAGAAAATAAAATATGATGAAAAAGGTGAGAAATGAGGAGTAAAACGGAGATTTTAAAGTTGTTTATTCTCAGAAAAAATTAATATTTTATTATATTTAACCATAAATATTCAAGAAAAAATAGAATAATAAAGTTAATAAAAAACAGGTAGGTATGGGTATCCATCGATTCAGGTTATTACTAGACTTATATCCAAATTCATATCCACATCCATTTTTCAGCATCCATTTAAAATCCATTTTTTAGCCTCCATATCCATTTTTTTAGGTCAGATAGTGCGAATATTAGTCGGGTTGAAAACCCACTGCCATCCCTACTAATGATTATGAACCGTTAGTTGCTACAAATGAATCAGAAACACAACGATTATTGCATTCAATCCTAGCAATAGGTTCATACATAAAAACAATCAAATACAACATTCAATCATTCTTACATAAGAACCGAACAATAGATTTAAGATAATACAATCAACTTTTAAAGAGAGAAATAAAACAACAAATACAAGGAGAAATAAACTTAACCGAGTCATCAACATCGATTGCCCCTCCGTATCAACGTCGACAAAGCTACCCCTCCATGGGTCTTCTCATGGTGGAGAGCTTGCCTCCCTCTTCATGTTCTTCCAAAGCTCCCACACTCCTTCAGTCGAAAAATAGCAAGAATTGAGGCCCCCTCTCAGGGTTTCATTCTTTTCTTTGTATATTTCATTCTAATTAGGATAAAAACTAGGTTTTACCAAGCCCAAAATGCCTAAAATAAGCCTCGATAAGTTGAGTTCGGAAGCAGTCCCCAAGCTGTCGTCGTGCAGGCCACAATCGTGGCTTGTGTGACAAGCTTCTGCCACGATCATGGGACTCCATCATTCTTTTGTCACAATCGTGGCCAATTAGGCCATGATCGTGACAGTAAGTTCTTCCTCCAACCTTCTCTAAGTCTTCTTTTCTTTGCTCTAAATCTTCCTCATTCTTGTTCCATGAAGACAAGTGGATGTGAATCTTCAGAAAATGGCCCAAATGTAGTGCTTTCAACTCACTTTAACTTCTTTGATTCCAAACCGTACCTAAAATCATATATGAGTCAAAATGAGTATCTTAAGCAATTTCATGTCATTAATCACTAAATGTTATGGAATAATTATATAATCAATTAAGCACATGTCAATTTCCCCTACACTTAGTTTTGGTTGTCCTCGAGTAAAACATCAAAATTAAGCTCAAAGACCTAAAACATTGACTCATTTCCCATATTTCCCAAGAATACATAATTATAAACAAAGATGAACAACTTTCAAAAATCATAGCAAGAACTCAACATTCCAAGCTTTTACATATGATCAATCAACATTCAATACCTTTAAAAACTGAGTAATCTAATAGTAGGCTTGGGAAATATGTTTAAGTAATATATATCCATAGGTTCACTCATCACCATTCACAATCAAGACATTCCACAATTTTGTATATCATTTCATTTCTCCACCACTAATGTTCACATGCAAAATCATGGATCAAAGGACCTTTCAAAGTTGTAATGTGGGAAAGATAAGGTGATATGTATTTGGGTCAAGTGGTATGAAAGCCATTAAAGCTAGTGAAACAAAGAAACACTCAATGTGACATCAAATGCAAAAACCAGCATTCCCTCATAATTGATTACATCAATTATGATGAATGCAAAAATGATGTTTCACTGCTCAAACTAAACTCTTATACACAAACCACATGAAGTACAACTAATCATAAGGGATCAATCATAAAGATTGATGATAACAACATATTGAAACTACAATGAGTGAACCTTCCAAGATAACATCTACCCTATATTCAACATACTCAAATAACTCTTTCAATACAACTTTAGGAGGAAAGACTAATCATAAACAACTTTTCAACACATATACACTTCCTCATAATTACTTTTATTTAAACGTATACATTTTTTCTTTTTTCTTTTTCTTTTTCTTTTCCTTTTTCTTTTTTATAAAAACATTAAAAGAAACTACGTTAACATGGGCATTTCAATGATATGACATAAAATAACATCCTAAGCATTATAACCAACTCACACATATGTACACCCCCACACTTAGAATTTTGTACATCCATAAACTAAACAATCACAAATGCTCCACTAGCTTTATGGCTTCGGTAGGACATTTAGTTAAGTTTAAAAGCATATAATGTGGTTGATACAAAAAGACAGGTATAAAGCTTAAAGGGGCTTATCAAAAGAAAAATTATATAACAGCTAGGCTATTTGGCTAATGTAGCTTGGAAAAACAAAGAATGTTTAATCATCTCGATATTAATGCATGTGATTAGAATGTGGTCTTGAATAGAAATTCAAACCAAAGTTAGGATGTACATGTTATGAAGGTCACACTTAAATAAAGACAATGAGACTGATATGGATATGTCAGTCTAATAAGGCTCCAAATTCTCACCGGCTTTGTCTACCACTAGTCACTATTCTTCTAAAGATAATGCATATTGACCAGTCATAAGAGTAAAAGTAAATGTTAAATTGCTACGAAATTCTTTAGTTAATTCATTCTCTAATGATGACTATATAGTCCTAGAAGAAATAGAAAAGAGAAATTGTTTGTTTGTTTAATTCTTTCTCTCATTTTGATTGAAAACTTAAAACACATGTGCATATAAGAAACAAATGCAAAAATTTAAAGAAAAGAAATTTACTTCCCTTGGGTTGCTTCCTAAGAAGCACCTTTGTTTAGGGTTATTGGCTCGACTCCATACTCTCCTCACATGACAAAATTATGATCTTTAAGAAGTACAATTTGAGCCACTTCCACGTGAGGTAGTTCAAGATAGGGCCTTGGATGATAATCCTTCATAGTCAACATATTCCTTATCTTCATATTCTCAATCTTTACTGAGTCTTTACACTCTTAGAATATCTCGAATGTCTCTTCACCTTGTTCCTCCTTGTTTAATTTCTCTAACATACTGCACAAAAGCAAAGAGTCTATCATAATAAGAAATTGGAACTCAATATTTATCTCTGACCTAAAAGATGTATCCTTTTTAGTTTTGAGCTCCTTTTTAACTTCTTTGATACAAATAATTCCTTAAATAGTCCACTCAATATTCTCAAGCTCCTCTTCAGTATGTAAGGCCTCTACACTATCATCCCTTGGGTACACCTCAAGTTAACATCGTTGCGTTTCTTCTCTTTGTGACGCTAGGCAGTTGAGAGCTTCCGTTAACTGACCCATTTGGCTTGCCAAGTTCTGCCTCCTAGAATTCTTACTGGAATTGCATCTCTTCCTGCTATAATTGCAAAGTATTAGCAACACAAACGTTAACTAATTCCTCCAAAGAAGTTCCTGAGTTTTATTGGTTTTCTAAATATAGGACACTAGACCTTATATCTTGCGGAAATTGCCTTATTTCCTGCTAGAATTCCTGTACACTATGTTGAAGTTGAATATTGTTAGTAGTCATAATATTAAGCAAATCTTCCAGAGATGTACTTAAGTCGTGATAAGAAACTTATGGTCTATACGGGAATTGCTGTGTAACCTGCATACTATCAAGGAAGTAATTTTGTGGGTTATCTCATCCATAACTAAAGTTAAGTTGATCAGTTCAACCCTAGTTATAAAGTTGAGAATAAGAGTTATAAAAGAAATTACTTTCGTCCATGTCAGATTTTCTCTTTTTTTTTAAAAAAATTCACAAACATAAAATAAAAAGTGAACAGATCAAGAAATAATTGAAAATAAACTAATTATGAACAAATATATACAAAACACCAATTAAAATTAAGAACAAAAACTAAAACACCGTACTCTTTAGTAACGGCGTCAAAATTGATAGCACATCGTGACGTTAGCCAAAATAAACTAGACTAGTACTATAGTAGCGGTGAGTCTAAATCGATCCCACAGAGAGTGTGTGTAAAATTATTGAAATGAAATTAATCGGTATTTAGGTTTTTGGGGGGTTTTGGTTTAATAACAAAATAAAGTAAAACCATCCTAGTGAAAAAAATAAAACAAAACATTAAAAATGATAAAAGTGTTGAATTCGTTTGGGACCCGGTTCTTTGGTTTAATCTCGGCCTACTCCCAATTAAACATATTTCATTGAATTATTGTCTTCACATCTCTCTTTAAACTATTGGTCGTAGATTAACAGCAAGCTCTATTAATCCCAATTTTTCCTTAGGTCATAGTTAATTAAGAAGAGTTTGTTAATTAACCCTAGCTATCAAATAACCTAGGAGACGCTCTCTAGATTTAATCAGACAGTCACCCTACAAATGAGAAAAAGAAACCAATCTAAGCAATAATCACACAAGCTAGGATTATTTAACCTAGATTATGTTATGCCTAATGATTATGAACCATTAGTCCCTACAAATGAATCAGAAACACAACAATTACGTATTGCATTTGATCCTAACAATGGGTTCATACATAAAAACAATCAAATACAGGATTCAATCATTCTTACACAAAACCCAAACAATAGATATAGGATAACACAATTAATTTCTAAAGAGAGAAATAAAACAACAAATACAAGGAGAAATACACTTAATCGAGTTGTCAACATCGATTTCCCCTCCGTACCGGCGCCGAGGAAGCTACCCCTCCATAGATCTTTCCATGATGGAGAGCTTGCCTCCCTCTTCGTGTTCTTCTGAAGCTCCCACACTCCTTCAGTCAAAAAATAGTAAGAATCGAGGCCCCCTCTTAGGGTTTCATTTGTTTCTTTTTATAGTTCATTCTAATTAAGGTAAAAACTAGGTTTTACCCATCCCAAAATGCCTAAAATAACCCTAGATAAATTGAATTCGGAAGCAGTCCCCGAGCTGTCATCACGCGTGCCACGATTGTGGCCTGTGTGATAAGCTTCTGCCACGATCATGGCACTCTATCATTCGTCTGTCATGATCATGGCTTGCGCGATGACAGCTTGGGGACTACTTACAAACTCAACTTATCGAGGGTTCTTCCTCATTCTTGTTCTATGAAGACAAGTGGATGTGAATCTTTAGAAAATGGCCCAAATGTAGTCCTTTCAACTCACTTTAACTTCTTTGATTCCAAATCGTACCTAAAATCATGTATAAGTCAAAGTGAGTATCTTAAGTAATTTCATTTCATTAATCACTAAATGTTATGGAATAATTATATAATCAATTAAGCACATGTCATAATGATCCCTAACTAATAGTGTCTAAAGATTTCAATACATCTATACTGTATACATATCCTTCAAACTCAAGTGGGTGAAGTCCTTTAATTAAAGATCAACTAACATCTCCTCAGTCCTCAAATGCTCCACCTCAATGTCACGTTTCTGTATAAACTCCTTTATGGTCAAATTAATTGAGTTCCAAATGCTTAGACCCTATGATATTCTTATTATTGTTACTAAACAACATAATAGTAAGATTATCACAATACAACCGAATGGGTGTAGCCACTTAATCAATCACAGATAACTCAAAAATCAAGTTTCTAAGCCAAACTACTTGTTAAGCAGCCCTAGAGCATGCTACAAAAATTTTCTATATATACATTTATGACATAGATTTTTGTTCAATGTTATGCATATACACATTACAAAATTTCACTTCACTTAACATTATCATTTAAAAGTAGTATTACATCTTTATATTTGCATAACAATTTAAAAAGAAAACATACAATTTCCTTTACTTTTTTACTTGTACAATCATTTCAAACTAAAACACATTCCAAAGGTACCTTTTACTCCTAGTTGTTGGCCTTGGTCCTTACAGATGTTCCATGTACCTCACTCCTATGAATTGGACCTACACAGATTAACACCTGTGCTAAGCTTGAAAGCTTAGTGGGCAAACACTTAGTTTGGATAACCACTCATATCAATCATCCACCAGGCACACACATTCAGAAATATCATAACTCATATACTATAAATTCACATTCATGAAACAAACATTGATATTCACCGCTCATTAATACAAATTATTAATACAAATACAAATAATCATCAATACCAATTATTTACGTTTTCATGTTTTGTTTCTTATTTATAACTATTTACTTTACTTTCTTTGTTAGGCCTGCATATTCTCGTGGGTGTGGATAATGGAAGTTGTGGATATCCAAAGATATCAAAACTGTGGATACTAAAAAATATAGAATTGTCGATAACCAAAGGCATCGAATTATAGGGACACTATAGTCTCGAAATGAAGGCACCATTGGTGTCAAACTGTAGCAGTTGCACTGTTACCCTATAGGCATGCCTACCTATCCACCACTAAGACAATAGTTTAGGCATTATACCATTTCCTTTAATCATTTTTCAATTTAACAATTCATATATTGACAAATCATGTGATACACATTTCAAGTCATAAAATCTGTATTTACATTGATACATGCGAGTCATAAGTTACCACCATTAGAAGGGTATCACAATCACACTTGTATAATTATACCATACACATATGAATGATTTGTATGAATGATAAATATGCATACAAATCATTCATGTACATGTAAATTTTCTTTGATATGCATTATGCTCAATCTTAAATTCCAATATTCATTCACTCAATTCACATAACGTAAGTCCTATTTCATTTATTTCTAGGTGTTTGAAAATTTTCACAGACATTCAAAAAGGTTCAAATACGATTCGGTAAAAAGTCAAAATGAAAATAAACTCAAAATAGTGCAATTTCCTTCCCGTCGTGTCCTCTGCCCATAATTCATACCTCAACTTGTTTGAATTAGGTTTTAAGGTCTTCTGGAAATTTGTTCCTCTATGTCTCCAATTTCCAAACCACTAAAAATCAAGGCATTTATACTCATAAATAATGATATATAGACCAAACATCATAAGCTGCTCCAAAAAAGGTGTAGCATCAAGTCGCCATCTTTTATCTCAATTTCTAATATCATAAAGCTAGAATTAAGTCAGAGTCTCTCTAGAGATTTCTATTTCTATGTCTTAATTTTCATATGCGACTGAAATCACCTAATTTAGAGGTCTTTAGAGTTATGACCTAAATCATGTGACTGGTTCAACAAACCCTAGACAAAATTCCGTTAGACAATATTCTCTTGTCATATTCAACCAATTCTATGCAAGATAACAACAAAATAACGCCAAAGAATCATCTCAGAAACCATTCCACATCCAAATGAATCTTTTTATTCATTCAAACATACACACAAAGAGAAATTAGACTAAATGTAGTCCCAAACCTTAAAATTGGAAAAGTAGTTCTTCTAATACCTTCCCTTCCCTTCCTCTTTCGTTTTACTTGAGTCACCAACTAGAAACACCATAAATACACATCTTAATCTCACTTCCAACCTTATAATCAGTTCTGTATAAACAAAGCAAGAAAAGGTAAAGGTGAAGATAAAATCCATAACTTTTACCTTTGATTTCTACCTAAGATTGGCATGATTTCTTACATGAAACATGATGGGATGAAGAAGGTGAAATGGAGAGGAGAAAAATTTGAAGTTAAAACCCCCAAAGTGTCATCCTTATCCCCTCTCTATTGTTGTCATCCATATCCCCTCTCTATTTCTCATTTATGCTCTTTCAAGACTCACGCGCATGTTTAATTCCTACTGGCCACACATGCTTTATTATGATTGGTCGCATATGCCTTAATCTAATTGGTCCATGTGTTAACTTTAGAAAAATTGCATATTTGTCCTTCTTCTTCCTTTGATTCCCACATTGGTCTATAATCTTATCAATTATTTTCATTCCTGTCCATATTTCACATCTAGGTATGTATGCCATACCAAAATGAACAAATTACCCATTTACCCTTGTCTTTAACATTAAGTACCATTATGTCTTTTACTATACTTAGATGCACTTAATTCGTTATGTTCACTTTTTAATACACTCTAGACATGTTATACCTACATGCATTGTTGAGAAAGTTACTAGTGTCTGCTTAAAACTCTTCCACAATATTGCACCATCTGCTAACAACAAATGTAACCTGAAGTGGACTTTGTATCATCCGGGCACTGCAAAATCAAAATCTATATACCCTATGAGGTTTAGATTATTACCCCTTCTGTATGTCACCATATAATCCTTAGTCCCCTTTAATTATCTCAACATTCGTTTAGCTACATTCTAATAGTCTATCCCTGAGCTAGCCAAATATCTACCTAATAGTCCAACAACAAATGCAATGTCTGGCCTAATGCACATCTAGGCATATATTAGGCTACCAACCACACTAAAATAAGGAACATTCTTCATAGCCTCTCTCTCTACTTCATTCTTCAAACATCGTGCCAAAGATAATATCTCACTATAAGAGATTGGTGCTATAATAGGTTTACAGTCGACTATATTAAACATTTGTAACACACGCTTAATGTATGCACTCTGTGAAAGGCCTAAAAAGTGTTAAGATCTGTCCCCGTGAATCTGAATACCTAAGACAAAAGATGCTTCCCCAAGATCCTTCATGTAAAATGCTTAGCCAAAAGTTGCTTAACCTCACACAACATGGACATGGTCAAGTCATTTGATGCGAGCAATATATCATCCACATACAACAATAGGAAGATAACTTTGCTCCCCCTGGCCTTATAGTAGAAACGTCTTTCAATTTTGTTTTCCACAAAGCCAAAAGAGGTCACAACCTCATCAAACCTAAGATACCAGTTTTTGGAGGTCTGTTTCAAACCGTATATCAATTTTCTCAATTTACAAACCTTGTCAATCCCTTCTTGATACTGAAATCCTTCAGGTTGATCCATATAGACCTCTTCACAAAGGTCACCATTCAAGAAAGTGTTTTTAACATCCATCTGATGTCCATATCATAATGAGCTACTATTTCCATACTCACTCTGAATGCATCCTTAGAGGATTCGGGAGAGAAGGTAACATTAAAGTTAACCGTTTCTCTTTAAGTCAACCCTCTAGCAACCAATTGAGCCTTTCTTCATCTTAAATAGCCATTTACAACTGACAGGTTTACAATATTAAGGCAAATCAACTAGCTCCCATACCTTTTTATGCTTTATGGATTGCATGTCGTCCTTCATTGCATGCCACCACAAATTTGCATGGGGTCTATAAATAGCTTTTGTGAAAGTAACTAGATCCATAACATGTCCAATATCATAGTCTTGTTCGCTCAAATAAACTATGTAATCAGATGGGATAGTAGGCTGTGTCACTTTAGAGGATCTTCGTAACTGCATTGGTTCTTGTACCCTAGGAACCTCTGTTTGTACAATTATAGGTTCCTGCTCATGTACAACTATAGTACTAAGACCTTGATCAACTTGACATGATTGTATGAGTGCTAAATATGAAATAACTGTAGTATCCGTCCTATTAAGGTGAGACAACCCACCCTCATTATAGACATCATCTTTCGGAAACTTAGCCATTTGTGATTAAACTATTCCAGCCCCCCATTATCTATAGTAAAATATGTAGCCATTAGAATGGTCTGGATATCCAACTAAATTGCAACGAGTAGAATGAGCATGTAATTTGTTTTCATAAAGATTATACAAGTGTACCTCAGTAGTGTAGCCCTATACACGAATGTGTACAAGGATAGGCTTCCACCCTTTCCAAATCTCAAAAGGCGCCTTCAGCACTGACTTGCTTGGGACTCTGTTTAGTATATACAATGTCATCTTTATGACTTCACCCTAAAGGTTATCAGGTAGGTTAGTCTTGCTTTGTATTGACCTCATTATGTCCTTTAGGGTGCGGTTATGCCTGATTGCCACATAAGACTACCCGGTATAGTGAACTGAGTTACTATTCCAACCAATTCCACATATTTGGCAAATAGACCTTTTTCTTGTCCTAAAATGCCATGTTTGCCATAATACTCTTTTCCACAATCAGATCCAACAATCTTGTTGGAGTTTCCCAATTGGTTCTCAACCTCAATCTTATAGATCTTGAATTTATCAAGAACTTTCGACTTTTCCTTAAGCAAGAACATATAACTGTAATAGGAATAATCATCAATAAATGTCAGAAAATATCTAGAATTGCATAATGTAGCTATATAAGGTCCACTAATATCCATATGAATGAGATCCAATAAACCAGAAGCTCTAGTTAACCATTTTTTCTTTAATTTGGTCAACTTACCTTTGCAACAGTCAACACATGTCTCCAGATCATCAAAATCTAGAGTTGGGAGAATGTTTTCCTTTATCAATGTCTCAACTCTATCTCTGGAATGTGGCCTAAGTGTTAATTCCATAACATGTATGACGTTTCCTTTATTAGAGGTCTCTTTCAAGTAATAGGTTCAGTAATATATGAAGCAGCATACGTTTCATGAGGGTAAGGCACATTCTATATAATCCATATGACAAGAAGGCAACTATAATATGTTTTACATTGAAAGATAATTGTACAACTAAAGTATTAATGACAAAACAATAACCCTCTTTGTTTAACACTGATATAGAGATCAAATTTTGTCTAAAAGATGGTATATAAAATGTGTCACGTAATACAAGTACAAACCTTATATTGAGGTTTAAACATACATCCCCTATATACAAAACATTAACTTCATTATTAGCAACCATCAGTTTCTCTTCCCCTTTAGTTGGCTTTCTTCTGGATCTGAACCCCTGCATTATGACACTAACATGATTAGATGATCCACTATCTAGCCACCAAGAACTGTATATGGTTATAGCAATATTGGATTCATGAATCGATATGTCAAGGAGTTACCTAACAGTTTCTGTTTTTCCTTCCAGGCCTTATACCTATGGCATTCCTTCTTTTTTTGTCCCTTCTTTTTACAGAAGAAGCACCTCATATTTTTTATGTCCATAGGACTTTTACCAGCACTAAATTGACCAACATCATCATGTGGAGAAGATTTAGACTTTCTACCTTTGAACTTAGCAGGCTTCACCTTAAGCAGCATTTTTGAGTTTCTCTTCCCCAACAACACAATGGGTAATAAAAGCATTGAATTCACATTCCTCATCTTGTGAGTAATATGTCATCACTAGATTACTAAACTATAGAGGGAGTGTGCTTAGAGCTGGTGAACTATATTTTTTGAGTTTCTCTTCCCCAACAACACAATGGGTAATAAAAGCATTGAATTCACATTCCTCATCTTGTGAGTAATATGTCATCACTAGATTACTAAACTATAGAGGGAGTGTGCTTAGAGCTGGTGAACTATATAGATATGAAGAAGAGGAATATCCAACATCTCCAGTTTAATGTGGAGATAGACTATTCTTGATATGCACTCCCTTACTCCCCCTTATCCAATGTACCTCATGGAGAATAATTCTTTCATCAAGGCACTTATCTTAGCATTTGATGAGACCTTGTCCTCTAGCAGACATTATCGAGAAACTCCCGAGCTATGGTTGTCTCTGGAAGTCCACTAAGTAGATGGTTAGGAATGGATTTTTTAATGGTCATATAACATATATTGTTTAACTGATCCCAGGGTGCATAGCTCCGAGCTGCTGGATGTAGTTGGAGATGGCATATCCATATGTATGGCCATATAAATATCTGCCATCTCAATTGCAATTAATACATCCTCTATCCACTTCTTCAAATTGAAACTAGTCAAGGTTTTAATGGTGGCATTATTACCATTCATAAAAAGATGATTACAAAATGATAATGCAAAGATCAACACAAATGAAAGATAACAGTGATACTCAAAGCCTTAAAATAATTATAAAACACCTGTGGGTTGAATACATAATACATATAACCAAGCCTCCACATAAAAGTTATCAGAGTACACGTCATCAACTTTTATGACACTGCCACCTGTAGGTGAATAAATCATTTAAGCAATGGCTTTCCTCTATCTAATGTCTTTATGCATGTTAACGGGCATTGTATATTGATTTTAGATACATAATATGTTAAACTCTTATCTATTTAATGTTTAAATGGCATTAATTAAAAGCTGTTTGTTTTAATTTTAGGTACATATTGGATTTGGAATGTCTAATACCATAAATCAAGAAAAGCTTTTAAAGAAAGCAAGGATCATGTTTGACCCCGAATTTTCCTTGGAAATTAGAAGTTTAAAATGAAATAAAATGAGAAAATATGGTTTGATTTCTTGAAATTGAATAGAAAAAAAGTATGATTGAAATTATGAACATTCGATAAAATGAAAGACATTTGAGTTTACTTATGTTTTGCCTCTGTTTGATAAAAAGATGAGTTTTTTGTGTATTATGTTTGGATGTGGGAATTGGAGAATGTGTATAAGTGAAGTGTTGTGCAGGTTGAAGAATTTGGTTAGTGAAAATTTAGGGGAAATGCTGTCAAAATTTTTCATAATGGGCAGCAACTTTGACTGAGTTTTTGACCCTCTTAGAGTTTGAATTGGATTGGAGGGTCTTCGTGAAGATT
>JAOTAX010119672.1:0-22205 GCA_025629825.1 Erythroxylum guanchezii | reverse complement strand
GAATAATCTGAATCTTTTCTTCAGTATCTTTCACAATTTCTGGCCCGATCATCTTGTTTTCACTCAACTCCGTCCAAAATATCGGAGTTCTACACTTCCTACCATACAACGCTTCATAAGGTGCCATGCCAATGCTTGTCTGATAACTGTTATTGTAAGTAAACTCCATCAAAGTCAGGTAATTATCCCAACTCCTAGGAAACTCTAACACACAACCCCGCAACATATCTTCCAAAATCTGTATAACTCGTTCAGATTGTCCATTTGTCTGGGGATGGAAAGCAGTACTAAACTTCACCTGAGTACCCAATGCTTTCTGTAGATTTTTCCAGAATCTCGAAGTAAATCGAGGATCACGATCAGAAATAATCGACAATGGTACTCCGTGTAGTCTTACTATCTCATTCACATACAAGTCTGCAAGCCTATCCAAAGAATAGTCAAGACGAATAGGCAGAAAATGAGCAGATTTGGTAAACTTATCCACAATTACCCATACAGCATCATGCTTCCTTTGAGTAAGAGGAAGTACAGTGACAATGTCCATGGTAATGTTATCCCATTTCCATTGAGGAATAGGAATAGGATTTAACAAACCAGATGGAACCTGGTGCTCAACCTTAACCTGCTGACATGTCAAACATTTTGCTACATAATCCACAACATCCTGTTTCATACCTAACCACCAGTAATACTGCTTCAAATCCTGATACATCTTGTTTCTACCCGGATGCATAGTAAATACTGTATTATGAGCCTCAAACAACAGCTTCTTCTTCAATTCATCATTTGCTGGCACACACAGTCGATCCTTATAATACAATTCACCATCACCTTGCACAGAAAAATCAGACTGTTTACCTTCCTGAGTAGCCAAGATAAGTTGTTGTAACTTATCATCAGCTCTTTGAGCGTCACAAATCTCTTGTCTCAAAGTAGGTCTTGCTTTCAATTGAGCCATCAAAGCTCCATCAGATCCCAATTTCCATCCAGTCTGCTTAAGTGACAATGCTGAAATGGTCTTTTGACTCAAGGCATCAGCTACAACATTAGCCTTACCCAGATGGTAGTCCACAAGATAATCATAGTCTTTAAATAATTCCAACCAACGCCGTTGTCTTAGATTGAGTTCCTTCTAGGTAAGCAGATACTTCAGACTCTTATAATCTGTGAAAATTCTACACCTTTCACCATACAGATAGCGTCGCCAAATTTTTAAGGCAAACACTACTGCTGCAAGTTCCAGATCATGTGTAGGGTAATTCTGTTCGTGAGTCTTTAGTTGCCTAGAAACATAAGCAACTACCTTTCCTTCCTGCATGAAAATACAACTTAAACCAATCCTTGATGCATCAGCATACATAACATACTCCTTACCAGCAGTAGGTTGAACTAATACAGGAGCTTTAGTAAGCATACTTTTCAACTGATCAAAGCTACTCTGACATCTATCAAACCATTCACTCCCTTCCGTAATAGTTTAGTTAAAGGAGATGCTATCACTGAGAATCCCTTAACAAATCGACGGTAATAACCAACCAGACCCAGAAAACTTCTCACTTCTGTCACATTCTGTGGTGGCTTCCAATTAACAATCGCCTCTATCTTGCTAGGATCAACTCTAATTCCTTCGGAAGAGACAACATGTCCCAAAAATGATATCTCCTGAAGCTAGAAATCACACTTACTCAGCTTAGCATACAACTGTCTTTCCCTCAGGGTCTGTAACACAATTCAGAGATGCTCACTATGATCCTATTCATTCCTAGAATAGACCAGAATATCATCAATAAACACCACAACATACTGGTCCAAATAAGGCCTAAACACTCTATTCATTAGATCCATAAATGCCGCTGGAGCATTAGTTAACCCGAATGGCATTACTAAGAATTCATAATGTCCATAACGGGTCCTAAATGCAGTCTTCGGTACATCTACATCCTTTACCCGAAGCTGATAATACCCCGATCTCAAATCTATCTTCGAAAACACTCCTGTATCTTTCAACTGATCAAATAGATCGTCAATCCTTGGCAACGAATACCTATTCTTCATCATGACTCTATTCAACTGCCTGTAATTGATACACATCCTTAGTGTGTCATCTTTCTTCTTAAAAAATAACACCGGTGCTCCCCATGGTGACACACTGGATCTAATAAACCCCTTATCCAGAAGCTCTTGTAACTGCACCTTCAGCTCCTTTAACTCAGTAGGAGCCATTCTATACAGTGATCTAGATATAAGAGCAGTGCTAGGCATAACTTCGATAGATAACTCCACTTTCCCTTCAGGAGGGAGTCCAGGCAGTTCCTTAGGAAAAACATCGGGGAACTCATTCACTATAGGAATATCAAGCAATTTATCCTTACCACCCTCCTTCTGGGAATCAAGCAAAAAAGCTAGATAAGCTTCACACCCTTTCCCGAGAAGCTTTTGAGCTTGCATAGCAGATACTACATTAGTTAAAGAACTAGTGCGAACACTTTGTAATACAATCTCAAGCTGATCGAGCCTCTTAAACATAATTGTCTTATCATTACAGTCAATTACTACCTGATGTTTAGACAGCCAATCCATACCCAGAATCACGTCAAATTTGTGAAATGGCAATTTAATCAGATCTGCTTTATACTCACTTCCTTGAATCATAATAGGACAATTCCTAACTACCTGATTCACCAACACATTACTACCCAAAGGATTGGTTACATGCATGTCATATTCTAACTGATCTATAGGCATCCCCATGTCAAACATTTCTCCAGCGCAGATATATGAATGTGTAGATCTAAGATCAATTAATGCATATATTTCAGAACCAAAGAGAGAAACCATACCAGCAATGACATCCGGTGCATCCTGATCCTCACGAGCTTTCAGTGCATAAGCTCGAGCCGAAGCAGTAGGCATAGCTGGTCGATTCATAGTTTCTGAGTGGGAACTCAGATGAACTTTGTTCTGATTATATCCTCCTCGACCTCTACATCGACATCTGTTGCCAACCGATGCATGAGAAATCTCTCCACTAGCTTGTGCTATCCCAAATTGTCTCAGAGGACAATTTGCAATCATATGTTCTGTACTATCACAACAAAGGCAGGCACCTGTAGCTCTCCAATAAACACCCTAATGATGATTAGAGCAGTGTGGGCACTCTGGGGCACCAAAACCTTGGCCCTCAGAGGAACCCCTACCAAAGACAGTTGATGTGGGAAAGTTTTTTCGCCTTCCCCTAGTCACAGATCCCTGAGCAACTTCTGGTGCAAAGGAACTACCTTCCTGACTTTGTTTTCCCGAGGACTAGCCTCCTCTAGTAAGCCTCTTCTTTGACTTCTTTCTTTCTTGATTGTCTCTTGTCTTTCTATTTTCAATGTAGCTTGTACCAACTGATGGTAAGTAACTTGTTGTAACAGAGTAAACGCTGCCAGATGCTCCTTGATAGTGTCATGCAATCTCTCCTCGAACTAATGGCATTAAAACCCTTCAGTAAGTACAGATTCAGGGGCATACTAACTGAGCCGATTAAATTCTTGATCGTACTCAGCAACTGTTAAACTCCTCTGTTTTAGATCAATCGATGACCAAACGATTTCTTATCGGGACAAAATTTTAGTACGTTGTTCCTGAGTCTTGCATCTTGACATCCAACGGTTAGAATTTGATTTGAAGCTATCTAACTTAGTATTTTCTGTCTAGCCCTCCTTATATACGAGTTTGTATTATGTTATATATTGGTAATGATTATCATATTTTTTTTGTGCCAAAGAGAAAATTGCCCAGAAGGGAGAAAACGTTCATATCAAAATTTGCTCTATTCCTGATCGATGACCAAACAATTTTTGATCAGGACGAAATTTTAGTATGTTGTTCCTGAGTCTTACATTTTGATATCCAACGGTTAGAATCTGATTTAGAGCTCTCTAACTTAGTATTTTCTGTCTAGCCCTCCCTGTATATGAGCTTGTATTTTGTCATATATTGGTGATAATTATTAGATTTTTTTGTGCCAAAGAGAAAAGCACCTAGAAGAGAGAAAACGTTCATGTAAAAATTTGCTCTGGTTCTGATCGGTGACCAAACGATCTCTAATTGGGAAAAAAATTGCCTAAAAGAGAGAGAACGTTCATATCAAAATTTGCTCAAGCCTCGATCGATTACCAAACGATCTCTGATTGAGGTGAAATATTAGTATGTTATTTTTGACTTTTGCCTCTTAACATCTGACGGTTAGATTCCGATTTGGAGCTCTCTGGCATAGTATTTTCTTTCTAGCCTCCTTGTAAACGAGTTTGTATTAGATCATATATTGGTGATGATTAATAGATTTTTTTGTGCCAAAGAGAAAAGTACCCAGAAGAAAGAAAACGCTCATATCAACATTTGCTTTAGTCTTGATCGATTAACAAATGATCTCTAATCGGGAAAAAATTTTAGTATGATATTCTTGAGACTTGCATATTGACATCCAACGGTTAGAATTTGCTTTGAAGCTCTCTAACTTAGTATTTTTGTCTAGCCCTCTTTGTATACGAGGTTGTATTATATCATATATTGGTAATGATTATTAGATTTTTTTTGGGGCAAAGAGAACGGTGCCCAGAAGAGAAAACACGTTCATATCAAAATTTATTCAAGCCTCGATCAATAACCAAACGTTCTCTGATCGAGACGAAATTTTAGTATGTTGTTTCTGAGTCTTGCCTCTTGACATCCAACGGTTAGAATCTGATTTGAAGCTCTCTAACATAGTATTTTCTATCTAGCCCTCCTTGTATACGAGTTTGAATTATGTCATATAGTGGTGATGATTATTAGATTTTTTTTTGTGCCAAAGAGAAAAGTGCATAGAAGAGGGAAAACGTTAATAACAAAATTTGTTCTAGTCTCGATCAATGACTAAATGATCTCTGATCGGGACGAAATTTTAGTATGTTGTTCCTAAGCCTTGCATCTTGACATCTAACGGTTAGAATATGATTTGGAGCTCTCTAACTTAGTATTTTCTATCTAGCCCTCCTTGTATGCGAGCTTGAATTATGTCATATATTGTTGATGATTATTACATTTTTTTGTGCGAAAGAGAAACTTGCCCAAAAGAGTGAAAACATTCGTATCAAAATTTGCTTTAGGTTTGATCGATCACCAAACGATTTTTAATCGGGATGAAATTTTAGGATGTTGTTCCTAAGTCTTACATCTTAACATCCAACGGTTAGAATCTAATTTGGAGCTCTCTAACTTAGTATTTTCTGTCTAGCCCTCTTTGTATACGAGTTTCTTTTATGTCATATATTGGTAAAGATTATTAGATTTTTGCTGCCAAAGAAAAAAGTTCCCAGAAGAGAGAAAACGTTCGTATAAAAATTTGTTCTAGTCTCGATCGATGACCAAACGAACTCTGATCAGGAAGAAATTTTAGTATGTTATTCCTGAGTCTTGCATCTTGGCATCCTATGGTTTGAATCTAATTTGAAGCTCTCCAATATAGTATTTTCTATCTAGCCTCTCTTGTATACGAGTTTGTATTATGTCATATTTTGGTGATGATTGTTAGATTTTTTTGTGCCAAAGAGAAAAGTGCCAAGAAGAGAGAAAACTTCATATCAAAATTTGCTCTAATCTCGATCGATGACCAAACGACCTCTGATCGGGATGAAATTTTAGTATGTTGTTCCTGCGTTTTACATCTTGACATCCAATGGTTAGTTTCTGATTTGGAGCTATCTAACTTAGAATTTTCAGTCTAGGCCTTCTTGTATACGAGTTCGTTTTTTGTCAAATATTGGTGATGATTATTAGATTTTTTTAGTGCCAAAGATAAAATTGCCCAGAAGAAAGAAAACGTTCATATAAAAATTTTCTCTAGTCTCGATTGATGGCCAAACGATCTCTGATCGGGACAAAATTTTTGTATGTTGTTCTTGAATCTTGCATCTTGACATACAACGGTTAGAATCTGATTTGGAGCTCTACAACTTAGTATTTTTTGTATAGCCCTCCTTGTATAGGAGTTCATATTTTGTCATATACTGGTGATGATTATTTGATTTTTTTTCTCAAATAGAAAATTGCCCAGAAGAGAGAAAACGTTCACATCAAAATTTGCTCTAATCTCGATTGATAACCGAACGATCTCTGATCGGGACAAAATTTTAGTATCTTATTCATGAGTCATGCATCTTGACATCCAACGATTAGAATCTGATATGGAGCTCTCCAACTTAGTATTTTATGTCTAGCCCTCCTTGTACACGAGTTCATATTTTGTCATATATTGGTGATGACTAATATATTTTTTTGTGCAAAAGAGAAAATTGCCCACAAGAGAGAAAACGTTCACATCAAAATTTTCCTCTAGTCTCGATCGATAACCAAACGATCTCTGATCGGGATGAAATTTTAGTATGTTGTTCATGAATCATGCATCTTGACATCCAATGGTTAGAATCTGATATGGAGCTCTCTAACTTAGTATTTTCTGTCTAGTCCTCCTTGTATACGAGTTCGTATTTTGTCATATATTGGTGATGATTAATAGAATTTTTTGTGCCAAAGAGAAAATTGCCTAGAAGAGAGAATACGTTCATATCAAAATTTGCTCTAATCTCGATCGATGACCGAACGATCTCTGATCAGTACGAAATTTTTATATGTTGTTCATGAATCATGCATCTTGACATCCAACGGTTAGAATCTGATATGGTGCTCTCCAACTTAGTATTTTCTGACTTTCCCTCCTTGTCTACGAGTTCATATTTTGTCATATATTGGTGATGATTAATAGATTTTTTGTGCCAAAGAGAAAATTGCCCATAAGAGAGAAAACGTTCACATCAAAATTTTCCTCTAGTCTCGATCGATAATCGAAAGATCTCTGATCGGGACAAAATTTTAGTATATTGTTCATGAGTCTTTCATCTTGACGTCCAATGATTAGAATCTGATATGGAGCTCCCTAACTTAGTATTTTATTTCTAGCCCTCCTTGTGCACGAGTTTGTATTTTGTCATATATTGGTGATGATTAATAGATTTTTTTGTGCAAAAGAGAAAATTGCCCAGAAGAGAGAAAACGTTCACATCAAAATTTTCCTCTAGTCCCGATCGATAACCGAACGATCTCTGATCGGGACGAAATTTTACTATGTTGTTCATGGATCATGCATCTTGACATCCAACGGTTAAAATCTCACATGGAGCTCTCCAACTTAGTATTTTTTATCTTTCCCTCCTTATCTACGAGTTCGTATTTTGTCATATATTGGTGATGATTAATAGATTTTTTTGGGCCAAAGAGAAAATTGCTCATAAGAGACAAAACGTTCACATCAAAATTTTTTCTAATCTCGATCGATGACCGAACGATCCCTGATCTGGACGAAATTTTTGTATATTGTTTATGAATCATGCATCTTGACATCCAATAGTTAGAATCTGATATGGAGCACTCCAACTTAGTACTTTCTGTCTAGCCATCCTTGTATATGAGTTTGTATTTTGTCATATATTAGTGATGATTATCAGATGTTTTTGTTCCAAAGAGAAAATTTCCCAGAAAAGAGAAAACGTTGACATCAAAAATTGCTCTAGCCTCGATCGATAGCCGAACGATCTCTTATCGGGACAAAATTTTAGTATGTTGTTCATGAATCATGCATCTTGACATTCAACGGTTAGAATATGATTTGGAGCTCTCTACCTTAGTTTTATCTTTGTAGCCCTCCTTGCATACGTGTTCGCATTTTGTCATATATTGGTGATGATTATTAGATTTTTTTGTCCAAAAGAGAAAACTGCCTAGAATATTGAAAACTTTCACATCAAAATTTCCTCTAGGATTGATCGATTACCAAACGATTTTTAATAGGGACGAAATTTTAGTATGTTGTTCCTAAGTCTTACATCTTAACATCCAACAATTAGAATCTAATTTGGAGCTCTCTAACTTAGCATTTTTTGTCCATCCCTTATGTATACGGGTTCGTATTTTGTCGTATATTGGTAATGATTATTAGATTTTTTGTGCCAAAGAAAAAAGTGCACAGAAGAGAGAAAACGTTAATAAAAAAATTTGCTCTAGTTTTGATCGATGACCAAACGTCCTCTGATCGGAAAGAAATTTTAGTATGTTGTTCTTGAGTCTTGCATCTTGGCATCCAACGGTTTGAATCTAATTTGAAGCTCTCTGACATAGTATTTTTTGTCTAGCCCTTCTTCTATACGAGTTTGTATTATATCATATATTGGTTATGATTGTTAGATTTTTTTTGTGCCAAAGAGAAAAGTGCCTAGAAGAGAGAAAACTTCATATCAAAATTTGCTCTAGTCTCGATCGATGACCAAATGACCTCTGATCGGGATGAGATTTTAGTATGTTATTTCTGAGTCTTGCATTTTGACATCCAATGGTTAGTTTCTGATTTGGAGCTATCTAACTTAGTATTTTCTGTCTAGGCCTCCTTGCATACGAGTACGTTTTTTGTCATATATTGGTAATGATTATTAGATTTTTTTGGTGCCAAAGATAAAATTGCCCAGAGAAGAGAAAACGTTCATATCAAAATTTGCAATAGTCTCGATCAATGACCACACGATCTGTGATGGGGGCAAAATTTTTGTATGTTGTTCATGAATCTTGCATCTTGACATCCAAAGGTATAATATGATTTGGAGCTCTCCATTTTATTATTTTCTATATAGCCCTCGTTGAATACGAGTTCGTATTTTGTCGTATATTGGTGATGATTATTAGATTTTTTTGTGCCAAAGAGAATATTGCCTGGAAGAGAGAAATCGTTCACATCAAAATTTGCTCTAATCTCAATTGAAGACCGAACGATCTCTGATCGGGACGAAATTTTACTATATTTTTCATGAATCATGCATCTTGACATCCAAAGGTTAGAATCTGATATGGAGCTCTCCAACTTAGTATTTTCTATACATCCCTTCTTGTATACGAGTTCGTATTTTGTCATATATTGGTGATAATTATTAGATTTCCTATGCCAAAGAGAAAATTGCCCAGAAGAGAGAAAACATTCACATTCAAATTTGCTCTAGTCTCGTTCGATGACCGAACAATCTCTATTCGAGAAAAAATTTTAGTATGTTGTTCATGAATCACACATCTTAACATCCAACGGTTAGAATCTGATATGAAGCTCTCCAACATAGTATTTTCTGTCTAGTCCTCCTTATATACGAGTTCGTCTTTTGTCATATATTGCTGATGATTAATAGATTTTTTGTGCAAAAGAGAAAATTTCCTAGAAGAGAGAAAACGTTCACATTAAAAATTGCTCTAGTCTCGATCGATGACCAAACGATCTCTGATCAAGACGAAATTTTAGTATGTTGTTCATGAATCATGCATCTTGACATCCAATGGTTAAAATCTGACATGGAGCTCTCAAACTTAGTATTTTCTGTCTTTCCCTCCTTGTCTACGAGTTCGTATTTTTTCATATATTGGTGATGATTAATAGTTTTTTCGTGCCAAAGAGAAAATTGCCCATAAGAGACAAAACGTTCACATCAAAATTTGCTCTAATCTCGATCGATGACCGAACGATCCTTGATCGGGACGAAATTTTTGTATGTTGTTTATGAATCATGCATCTTGACGTCCAACAGTTAGAATCTGATATGAAGCACTCTAACTTAGTACTTTCTGTCTAGCTCTCCTTGTATATGAGTTTGTATTTTGTCATATATTGGTGATGATTATTAGATTTTTTTGTTCCAAAGAGAAAATTGCCCAGAAGAGAGAAAACGTTCACATCAAAATTTGCTCTAGTCTCGATCGATGGCCGAACGATCTCTTATCAGGACGAAATTTTTGTATGTTATTCATGAATCATGCATCTTGACATTCAACGATTAGAATCTAATTTGGAGCTCTCTAACTTAGTATTTTCTATGTAGCCCTCCCTGCATACGTGTTCATATTTTGTCATATATTGGTGATTATTATTAGATTTTTTTGTCCCAAAGAGAAAATTGCCCATAATAGTGAAAACTTTCAGATCAAAATTTGCTCTAGGTTTGATTGATGACCAAACGATTTTTAATCGGGATGAAATTTTAGTATGTTGTTCCTAAGTCTTACATCTTAACATCCAACAGTTAGAATCTAATTTTGAGCTCTGTAACTTAGCATTTTTTGTCCAGCCCTCCTTCTGTACGAGTTCGTATTTTGTCGTATATTGGTAATGATTATTAGATTTTTTGTGCCAAAGAAAAAAGAGCTTAGAAGAGAGAAAACGTTCATATAAAAATTTGCTCTAGTTTTTATCGATGACCAAACAGCCTCTGATCGGGAATAAATTTTAGTGTGTTGTTCCTGAGTCTTGCATCTTCGCATCCAACGATTTGAATCTAATTTGAAGCCCTCTGACATAGTATTTTTTGTCTAGCCCTTCTTGCATACGAGTTTATATTATTGTATATATTGGTTATGATTGTTAGATTTTTTTGTGCCAAAGAGAAAAGTGCCTAGAAGAGAAAAAACTTCATATCAAAATTTACTCTATTCTCGATCGAGGACCAAACGACCTCTGATCGAGATGAGATTTTAGTATGTTGTTCCTGAGTGTTGTATCTTGACATCCAATGGTTAGTTTCTGATTTGGAGCAATTTAACTTAGTATTTTCTGTCTAGTCCTCCTTGCATACGAGTTCATTTTTTATCATATATTAATGATGATTATTAGATTTTTTTGGTGTCAAAGATAAAATTGCCCAGAGGAGAGAAAACTTTCATATCAAAATTGCACTAGTCTCAATCGATGACCAAATGATCTCTGATCGGGATGAAATTTTTGTATGTTGTTCATGAATCTTGCATATTGACATCTATCGGTTAGAATATGATTTGGAGCTTTCCAACTTAGTATTTTCGGTATAGCCTTTCTTGTATACGAGTTCGTATTTTGTCATATATTCGTGAAGATTATTAGATTTTTTTGTGCGAAAGAGAAAATTGCTTGGAAGAGAGAAATCGTTCACATCAAAATTTTTGCTCTACTCTCGATTGATGACCGAACAATCTCTGATCGGGACGAAGTTTTACTATGTTTTTCATGAATCATGCATCTTGACATCCAAAGGTTAGAATCTGATATGGAGCTCTCCAACTTATTATTTTCTCTCCAGCCCTCCTTTTATACGAGTTCTTATTTTGTCATATATTGGTAATAATTATTAGATTTTCTGTGCCAAAGAGAAAATTGCCCAGAAGAGAGAAAAGGTCCACATATAAATTTGCTATAGTCTCGATCGATGACGGAACGATCTCTGATCGGGAAAAAATTTTAGTATGTTGATCATGAATGATGCATCTTGACATCCAACAGTTAGAATCTGATATGGAGCTCTCCAACTTAGTATTTTCTGTCTAGCCCTGCTTGTATATGAATTCATATTTTGTCATATATTGGTGATGATTATTAGATTTTTTTGTGCCAAAGAGAAAATTGGCCAGAAGAGTGAAAACGTTCACATCAAAATTTTCTCTAGGTTTTATCGATGACCAAACGATTTTTAATCGGGACGAAATTTTAGTATGTTGTTCATGAGTCTTACATCTTAATATCAAACGGTTAGAATCTAATTTGGAGCTCTCTAACTTAGTATTTTTCATCTAGCCCTCCTTGTATACGAGTTCGTATTTTGTTATATGTTGGTAATGATTATTAGATTTTTTGTGTCAAAGAAAAAAGTGCCCAGAAGAGAGAAAATGTTCATATAAAAATTTGCTCTAGTCTCGATCGATGACCAAACGGCCTCTGATCAATAAGAAATTTTAGTATGTTGTTCCTGAGTCTTGCATCTTGGCATCCAACGGTTTGAATCTAATTTGGAGCTCTTTGACATAGTATTTTTAGTCTACCCTTCTTGTATGCGAATTTGAATTATGTCATATATTGGTTATGGTTGTTAGACTTTTTTGAGCCAAAAAGAAAAGTGCCCAAAAGAGAGAAAACTTCATATCAAAATTTGCTCTAGTCTCGATCGATGACCAAAAGACCTCTTATCGTGATGAAATTTTAGTATGTTATTCCAAAGTCTTGCATCTTGACATCCAATGGTTAGTCTCTTATTTGGAGCCATCTAACTTCGTATTTTCTGTCTAGGCCTTCTTGTATACGAGTTCTTTTTTTGTCATATATTGGTGGTGATCATTAGATTTTTTTGGTGCCAAAGATAAAATTTCCTAGAGGAGAGAAAACGTTCATATCAAAATTTGCACTAGTCTCGATCGATGACCAAACGATCTCTGATTGGGACGAAATTTTTGTATGTTGTTCACGAATCTTGCATCTTGACATCTAACGGTTAGAATATGATTTGGAGCTCTTCAACTTAGTATTTTCTATCTAGCCTTCCTTGTATATGAGTTCGTATTTTGTCATATATTGGTGATGATTATTAGATTTTTTTGTGCCAAAGAGAAAATTGCCCGAAAGAGAGAAATCGTTCACATTAAAATTTGCTGTAATCTCGATTGATGACCGAACGATCTCTGATCTAGATAAAATTTTAGTATGTTGTTCATGAATCATGCATCTTGACATCCAATGGTTAGAATCTGATATGAAGCTCTCCAACTTAGTATTTTCTGTCTAGCCCTCCTTATATACGAGTTCATAATTTTTCATATATTGGTGATGATTATTAGATTTTTTGTGCCAAATAGAAATTTGCCTAGAAGAGAGAAAATGTTCACATCAAAATTTGCTCTAGTCTCGATCGATGATCGAACGATCTCTGATCGGTACGAAATTTTAGTATCTTGTTCATGAATCATGCATCTTGACATCCAACGGTTACAATTTGATATGGAGCTCTCCAACATAGTACTTTCTGTCTAGCCCTCCTTGTATACGAGTTCATTTTTTGTCATATATTGGTGATGATTATTAAATTTTTTTGCGCCAAAGAGAAAATTGCCCAGAAGAGAGAAAACGTTCACATCAAAATTTGCTCTAATCTCGATTGATGACCGAACAATCTCTGATCGGGACGAAATTTTACTATGTTTTTCATGAATCATGCATCTTGATATCCAAAGGTTAGAATCTGATATGGAGATCTCCAACTTAGTATTTTCTGTCCAGCCCTCCTTGTATACGAGTTCGTATTTTGCCCAGAAGAGAGAAAATGTTCACATCAAAGTTTTCTCTAGTCTCGATCGACTGCATAACTATCTCTGTTCGGGAAAAAATTTTAGCATGTTGTTCATGAATCATGCATCTTGACATCCAACGGTTAGAATCTGATATGGAGCTCTTCAACATAGTATTTTCTGTCGAGCCCTCCTTGTATGCGAGTTCGTATTTTGTAATATATTGGTGAGGATTATTAGATTTTTTTGTGCCAAAGAGAAAATTACCCAGAAGAGAGAAAACGTTCACATCAAAATTTGCTTTAGTCTCGATCGATGTCTTAACAATCTCTGATCGGGTCGAAATTTTAGTATATTGTTCATAAATTATACATCTTCACATCCAATGATTAGAATTTTTTGTGGGGCTCTCCAACTTAGTATTTTCTGTCTAGCCCTTCTTGTATACGAGTTCGTATTTTGTCATATATTGGTGAGGATTATTTGATTTTTTTTGTGCCAATGAGAAAATTGCCCAGAAGAGAGAGAACTTTCACATTAAAATTTGCTCTAGTCTCGATGATGAGCCAACGATCTATGATCGGGATGAAATTTTAGTATGTTGTTCAAAAATCATGCATCTTCACATCTAACGGTTAGAATTTTATATGGAGCTCTCCAACTTAGTACTTTTTGTCTAGCCCTTCTTGTATGTTTTTCAAGAATCATGCATCTTGATATCCAACGGTTAGAATCTGATATGGAGCTCTCCAACTTAGTATTATCTTCTAGCCCTTCTTGTATACAAGTCCATATTTTATTATATATTGGTGATGATTATTAGATTTTTTTGTGCCAAAGAGAAAATTGCCCAGAAGAGAAACAACGTTCACATCAAAATTTGCTCTAGTCTCGATTGATGACCCAACGATCTCTGATCGGGACGAAATTTTAGTGTATTGTTCATGAATAATTCATCTTCACATCTAACGGTTAGAATTTTATATGGAGCTCTCCAACTTAGTACTTTTTGTCTAGCCCTTCTCGTATATGAGTTCAAATTTTGTCATATATTGGTGATGATTATTAGATTTTTTTGTGCCAAAGAGAAAATTGCCTAGAAGAAAGAAAACGTTCAGATCAAAAATTTCTCTAAACTCGATCGATGACCGAACGATCTCTGATCGGGACGACATTTTAGTATGTTGTTCATGAATCATGCATCTTGACATCCAACGGTTAGAATATGATTTTGAGCTCCCCAACTTAGAATTTTCTATCTAGCCCTCCCTGTATACGGGTTCGTATTTTGTCATATATTAGTGATGATTATTAGATTTTTTGGTGCCAAAGAGAAAATTGCCATAAGATAGAAAACGTTCACATCAAAATTTGCTCTAGTCTTGATCGATGACCGAACAATCTCTAATTGGGATGAAATTTTAGTACGTTGTTCATAAATCATGCATCTTCACATCCAACGATTAGAATTTTATATGGAGCTCTCCAACTTAGTATTTTCTGTCTAGCCCTCCTTATATACGAGCTCGTATTTTGTCTTATGTTAGTGATGATTATTAGATTTTTTATTGCCAAAGAGAAAATTGCCCAGAATAGAGAAAACGTTCACATCAATATTTGCTCTAGTCTCGATCGATGACCCAACGATCTCTGATCGGGAAGAAATTTTAGTATGTCTTTCATAAATCATGCATCTTCACATCCAACAGTTAGAATTTTATATGGAGCTCTCCGACTTAGTATTTTCTGTCTAGCCCTTCTTATATATGAGTTCGAATTTTGTCATATATTGGGGATGATTATTAGATTTTTTTGTGCCAAAGAGAAAATTGCTTAGAAGATAGAAAACGTTCACATCAAAATTTGCTCTAGTCTTGATCGATAATCAAACGATCTCTGATCGGGATGAAATTTTTGTATGTTGTCCATGAATCCTGCGTCTTGACATCCAATGGTTAATTTCTGATTTGAAGCTATTTCACTTAGTATTTTCTGTCTAGGCCTCCTTGTATACGAGTTTGTTTTTTGTCATATATTGGTGATGATTATTAGATTTTTTTTATGCCAAAGATAAAATTGCCTAGAAGAGAGAAAACATTCATATAAAAATACCTAACAATCTCTAATCGGGATGAAATTTTAGTATGTTGTTCCTGAGTTTTGCATCTTGACATATAACAGTTAGTTTCTGATTTGAAGCTATCTAACTTAGTATTTTCTGTCTAAGCCTCCTTGTATACGAGTTCGTTTTTTGTCATATATTGCTGATGATTATTAGATTTTTTTTGTGCAAAATAGAAAATTGCCCAGAAGAGAGAAAACGTTCACATCAAAATTTACTCCACTCTCGATCGATGACCGACCAATCTCTGATCGGGATGAAATTTTAATATGTTGTTCATGAATTATGCATCTTAACATCCAACAGTTAGAATCTGATATGTAGCTCTCCAAATTAGTAATTTCTGTCTAGCCCTCCTTGCATACGAGTTCGTTTTTTGTCATATATTAGTGACAAATATTAGATTTTTTTGTGGCAAAGAGAAAATTGCTCAGAAGTGAGAAAACGTTCACATCAAAATTTGTTCTAGTCTCGATAGATGACCGAACGATCTCTAATCATGACGAAATTTTAGTATATTGTTCATGAATCATACATCTTGACATCCAACGGTTAGAATCTGATATGGAGCTCTCCAACTTAGTATTTTTTGTGTAGCTTTCCTTGTATACGAGTTCGTATTTTGTCATATATTGGTGATGATTATTAGATTTTTTTGTGCCAAATAAAGAATTGCCGAGAAGAGAGAAAACGTTTACATCAAAATTTTCTATAGTCCCGATCTATGACCGAATGATCTCTGATCGCGACGAAATTTTAGTATGTTGTTCATGAATCATGCATCTTGGCATCCAAAGGTTAGAATTTGATATGGAGCTTTCTAACTTAGTTTTTTCTGTCTAGTCCTCCTTATGTATGAGTTCGTATTTTGTCATATGTTGGTGATGATTAATAGATTTTTTTGTGCCAAAGAGAAAATTGCCCAGAAGAGAGAAAACGTTCACATCAAAATTTGCTCTAGTCTCGATCTATGACCGAACGATCTCTGATCAAGACGAAATTTTAGAATGTTGTTCATGAATCACGCATCTTGACATCCAACGGTTAGAATCTGATATGGAGCTCTCCAACTAAGTATTTTTGTCTAGGCCTACTTGTATATGAGTTCGTTTTTTGTCATATATTGGTGATGATTATCAGATTTTTTTGTGCTGAAGATAAAATTGCCCAGAAGAGAGAAAACGTTCATATCAAATTTTTGCTCTAGTCTCGATCGATGACCAAACTGATCGGGACCAAATTTTTGTATGTTGTCCATGAATCATGCGTCTTGACATCCAACTGATAGTTTCTGGTTTGAAGCTATTTCACTTAGTATTTTTTGTCTAGGCCTCCTTGTATACGGGTTCATTTTTTGTCATATATTAGTGATGATTATTTTTTTTATGCCAAAGATAAAATTACCTAGAAGAGAGAAAACGTTCATATAAAAAAACCTAACGATCTCTGATCGTGATGAAATTTTTGTATGTTGTTCCTGAGTCTTGCATTTTGACATCTAATGGTTAGTTTCTGATTTGAAGATATCTAACTTAGTATTTTCGGCCTAGGCCTCCTTGTATTCGAGTTCGTTTTTTGCCATATATTGGTGAGGATTATTAGATTTTTTTGTGCCAAAGAGAAAATTGCCCATAAGAGAGAAAACGTTCACATCAAAATTTGCTCCAGTCTCGATCGATGAGCGAACAATCTCTGATCGGGATGAAATTTTAGTAGGTTGTTAATGAATTATGCATCTTAACATCCAACGATTAGAATCTGATATGTAGCCCTCCAACTTAGCAATTTCTATCTAGCCCTTCTTGTATACGAGTTCATTTTTTTTCATATATTGGTGACAAATATTAGATTTTTTTGTGCCAAAGAGAAAATTGCCCAGAAATGAGAAAACGTTCACATCAAAATTTATTCTAGTCTCGATTGATGACCGAACGATCTCTGATCATGACGAGATCTTAGTATATTGTTCATGAATCATACATCTTGACATCCAACGGTTAGAATCTGCTATGGAGCTCTCCAATATAGTATTTTCTGTGTAGCCTTCGTTGTATACGAGTTCGTATTTTGTCATATATTGGTGATGATTATTAGATTTTTTTGTGCCAAAGAAAAAATTACCGAGAAGAGAGAAAACGTTCACATCAAAATTTGCTCTAGTCTAGATCGATAATCGAACGATCTCTAATTGGGACGAAATTTTAGTATGTTGTTTATGAATCATGCATCTTGGCATCCAACGGTTAGAATCTGATATAGAGCTCTCCAACTTAGTATTTTTGTCTAGGCCTCCTTGTATATGAGTTCGTTTTTTGTCATATATTGGTGATGATTATCAGATTTTTTTGGTGCCGAAGATAAAATTGCCCAGAAGTGAGAAAACGTTCATATCAAAATTTGCTCTAGTCTCAATCGATGAACAAACTGATCGGGACAAAATTTTTGTATGTTGTCCACGAATCATGCGTCTTAACATCCAACTGTTAGTTTCTGATTTGAAGCTATTTCACTTAGTATTTTTTGTCTAGGCCTCCTTGTATACGGGTTCGTTTTTTGTTATATATTGGTGATGATTATTAGAATTTTTTATGTCAAAGATAAAATTGCCTAGAAGAGAGAAAATGTTCATATAAAAAAACCTAACGATCTCTGATCGGGATGAAATTTTAGTATGTTGTTCCTGAGTCTTGCATTTTGACATCTAATGGTTAGTTTCTAATTTGAAGCTATCTAACTTAGTATTTTCTGCCTAGGCCTCCTTGTATTCGAGTTCATTTTTTGTCATATATTGGTGATGATTATTAGATTTTTTTGTGCCAAAGAGAAAATTGCCCATAAGAGAGAAAACGTTCACAACAAAATTTGCTCCAGTCTCGATCAATGAGCGAACAATCTCTGATCGGGATGAAATTTTAGTATGTTGTTAATGAATTATGCATCTTAAAATCCAACGGTTAGAGTCTGATATGTAGCTCTCCAACTTAATAATTTCTGTCTAGTCCTTCTTGTATACGAGTTCGTTTTTTGTCATATATTGGTGACAAATATTAGAATTTTTTGTGCCAATGAGAAAATTGCCCAGAAAGGAGAAAACGTTCACATCAAAATTTGTTCTAGTCTCGATCGATGACCGAACGATCTCTGATCACGACGAAATTTTAGTATGTTGTTCATGAATAATACATCTTGACATCCAACGGTTAGAATCTGATATAGAGCTCTCTAACTTAGTATTTTCTGTATAGCCCTCCTTGTATACAAGTTCATATTTGGTTATATATTGGTGATGATTATTAGATTTTTTTGTGCCAAAGAAAAAATTACCGAGAAGACAGAAAACTTTTACATCAAAAGTTACTCTAGTCTCGATCGATGATCGAACGATCTCTGATGGGGACAAAATTTTAATATGTTGTTCATGAATCATGCATCGTGACATCAGACGGTTAGAATCTGATATGTTGCTCTCTAACTTAGTATTTTTTATCTAGCCCTCCTCATATACAAGTTTGTATTATGTCATATATAGGTCATGATTATTGGATTTTTTTTTGCCAAAGAGAAAAGTGCCCAGAAGAGAGAAAACGTTCATATAAAAACTTGCTCTAGTCTCGATCGATAACCGAATGATCTCTGATCGGGATGAAATTTTAGTATGTTGTTTCTGAGTCCTTCATCTTGACATCTAATGGTTTGTTTCTGATTTGAAGCTATCTAACTTAGTATTTTCTGTCTAGGCCTCCTTATATATGAGTTCATTTTTTGTCATATATTGGTGATGATTATCAGATTTTTTTGGTGCCGAAAATAAAATTTCCCAGAAGACAAAAAAAGGTTCATATCAAAATTTGCTCTAGTCTCGATCGATGACCTAATGATCTCTGATCGGGACGAAATATTTGTATGATTTCCATGAATCTTGCCTCTTGAAATTTTAGTATTTGGTCATATATTGGTATACTGTTCATGAATCATGCATCTTGACATCCAACGGTTAGAATCTAATATGGAGCTCTCCAACTTAGTAATTTCTGTCTAGCCCTCCTTGTATAAGAGTTCGTATTTTGTCATATATTGGTGATGATTATTAGATTTTTTTTTGCCAAAGAGAAAATTGCCCAGAAGAGAGACAATGTTCAAGGGGCTAGATGAAAAATACAAAGTTAGAGAGCCCCAAATCAGATTCTAACTGTTGGATGCCAAGATGCAAGACTCATGAACAACATACTGAAATTTCACCTTGATCAGAGATCGTTTGGTCATCGATCGAGACTAGAGAAAATTTTGATATAAACATTTTCTCTCTTCTGGGCACTTTTCTCTTTGGCACAAAAAAACTCTAATAATCATCATCAATAAATAACATAATACAAACTCGTATGCAAGGAGTGCTAGACAGAAAATACTAAGTTAGAGAGCTCCAAATTAGATTCTAACCGTTGGATGTCATGATGCAAGACTCAGGAACAACATACTAAAATTTCGCCCCGATCAGAGATCTTCTGGACATCGATCAAGACTAGAGCAAATTTCGATATGATCATTTTCTCTCTTCTAGGCTGTTTTATCTTTGGCACAAAAAAAATCTAATAATCATCACCAATTTATGACATAATACAACTCTTATACAAGGAGCGCTAGATAGAAAATACTAAGTTATAAAGCTCCAAATCAGATTCTAACTGTTGGATGTTAAGATGGAAGACTCAGGAATAACATACTAAAATTTCGACTCGATCAGAAATCGTTTGGTTGTCGTTCAAGAGTAGAGCAAATTTTGATATGAAAGTTTTCTCTCTTCTAGGCAATTTTCTCTTTGGCAATAAAAAATCTAATAATTATCACCAATATATGACAAAATTCAAACTCGTATACAAGGAGAGCTAGACAAAAAATACTAAGTTACAAAACTCTAAATCAGATTTTAACCGTTGGATGTCAAGATGCAAGTCTCAAGAACAACATACCAAAATTTCGTGTCGTATATGACATAATACAAACTCGTATACAAAATTTTCTCTTTGGCACAAAAAAATCTAATACAAAATTGTCTCAACATACCAAAATTTTCTCTTTGGCACAAAAAAATCTAATAATCATCATCAATATATGACATAATACAAACTCGTATACAAGGAGGGCTAGACAGAAAATACTGTGCTAGAGAATTCCAAATCAGATTCTAACCGTCGGATGTCAAGAGGCAAGACTCAAAAACAACATACTAATATTTCACCTCGATGAGAGGTCGTTCGTTAATCGATCGAGGCTTGAGTAAATTTTGATGTGAATGTTTTCTCTCTTCTGGGGACCTTTCTCTTTAGCACAAAAAAAATATAATAATCATCACCAATACATGACATAATACAAACTCGTATACAAATAGGGCTGGACAGAAAATACTAAGTTAGAGAGCTCGAAATCAGATTCTAAACGTTGAATACAAAGATGCAAGACTCAGGAAATTTTGATATGAACATTTTCTCTCTTTTGGGCAATTTTCTCTTTGGCACAAAATAATCTAATAATTGTCACCAATATAACACATAATACAAACTCGTACACAAAGAGGGTTACATAGAAAATACTATTTTAGAGAGCTCGAAATCAGAATCTAACCATTGGATTTCAAGTTGCAAGACTAAGGAACAACATACTAAAATTTCGTCACGATCAAAGATCGTTTTGTCATCGATCAAGACTAGAGCAAATTTTTATATGAACGTTTTCTGTATTCTGGGCAATTTTATCTTTGGCACAAAAAAATTTAATGATCAGCACCAATATATGACATAATACAAACTCGAATACAAGGAGCACTAGACAGAAAATACTAAGTTAGAAAGCTCCAAATCAGATTTTAACTGTTAGATGTCAAGATGTAAGACTCAGGAACAACATATTAAAATTTCTTATCGATCAGAGACCGTTTTTTCATCGTTAAAGACTAGAGCAAATTCTGATATGAACGTTTTCTCTCTTTTAGGCAATTTTCTCTTTGGTACAAAAAAATCTAATAATCATCACCAATATATGACATAATACAAACTCGTAAATAAGGAGAGCTAGACAGAAAATACTGTGCTAGAGAATTCCAAATTAGATTCTAAGCGTCGGATGTCAAGAGGCAAGACTCAAAAACAACATACCATATTTCACCTCGATGAGAGGTCGTTCGTTAATCGATCGAGGCTTGAGTAAATTTTGATGTGAACGTTTTCTCTCTTCTGGGGACCTTTCTCTTTAGCACAAAAAAATATAATAATCATCGCCAATATATGACATAATACAAACTCGTATACAAATAGGGCTGGACAGAAAATACTAAGTTAGAGAGCTCGAAATCAGATTCTAAACATTGAATACAAAGATGCAAGACTCAGGAAAAACATACTAAAATTTTGTCCCGATCAAAGTTCGTTTGATTGTCGATCGAGATTAGAGCAAATTTTGATATAAACGTTTTCTCTCTTCTAGGCACTTTTCTCTTTGGCACAAAAAAAAAACTAATAATCATCAACAATATATGACATAACACAAACTCATATAAAAGGAGGGCTAGATAGAAAATACTATGTTAGAGAGCTGTAAATCAGATTCTAACTATTGTATGTCAAGATGCAAGACTCGGGAACAACATACTAACATTTCGTCCCGATCAGAGATCGTTTGGTCATCGATAAAGACTAGAGCAAATTTTGATATGAACGTTTTCTATCTTCTGGGCAATTTTCTCTTTGGCACAAAAAATCTAATAATCATCACCAATATATTGTTGGGGAACGTTCCGTTGCATGCATCACATGCACGCGGTGCGGACGAACAAACAATTTGTTCCGAAACTTGCCCAGAAAACCCAGGATTTTGTGTCTGTCCAAAGAGTCAAACCAAAAACGACCAAAGAAGACCGTCTCTAACGGTATCCACGCAGAGGATGGAGGAATCAACC
>JAOTAX010119654.1:0-22207 GCA_025629825.1 Erythroxylum guanchezii | reverse complement strand
ATGTTTTTGAGGTTTGCCTAATGAACGCTCACCACTAGTATGTTTTGATAGCTAGTGATCCTTCAGGGTTTTTAGCATGAAGCTTAGGTATCAGGATATAAGTTGGGTCTCGATAACAGGGTCCAACATAGGGTCTCCTTTATCCATTTAAAGGTGGTTTTAAAAAGAGCATGTAAGTCCATTGAGCATAGAACTAGGAAAATGAGAGATGAGAGTTTTGTTTTTAATTTTACTAATTAATCAGGCATGATATTAATAAGTCTTATGGCAGTCATATATTTAATAGGTCTATTGACAAGGTGAGTCATATTAAAATCGTTCACTGTTGAAGTAACCTTTAGATCATATTTATAAAAAATTAAAAATTAGAATGTTTTATCACTACTTTTAAAAGTTATTCATTGTCCATTAACATATGCATGTCTAACCCAAAAATAGGTGTGTCTTTTAGAAACAATTTCAATTCATCAATTCTTTGGTTGGATTTGCTCAATCTTCATTCCTTTTGATCCATAAAGGCAACTATGACCTTTAAAGTACAAATGTGGTGGTACTAACTAAACAAATGTCTCTAAAATAGGGCAAAACCATAATAATCACACTATAAGTTACCATGTATCATTGTACACGGTAACTTATAGAGTCCAATTGTCCACTGAAAAATCGTTAATAGTTAATACTGCATAAGTGAAAACAATTGACTTGTTATACTCATTAGTTATTTCAAAACAACTGATTTGGTTACAAAATACACCAAATCATTTGTCACAGGTTGAAATACAATGATACACCATATCAATTGTTTAGTTTGTAAATTTGGTGGTTACTATACTGAACATTTGGTGGTTACTATACTGAACAATATCTGTTCATAAGATTTTATACTTTTAATTGCTGAAGTTTAGCTCTAATTTATCGTGCTTTATGACAGATACTATTTCCAAGTGTGAGGAGGAGATAGTTGGAGGAGCCATTGGAAAACAAGAAGCAGGTATGCTAACTTATAAGTATCAAGTTGCTGGATTGTTAATTGGTTTGTTTACATTCATACTATAGCTATTGAATTTGCTCTATGAAATGTCATATTTTGTTCTATGCAATTCCACTAAAGTAAGGATCCTACATTCATACATAAGTAGAGAAATGAAATGCCATATTTTTCTTAATTTGTTTTATGACTTTTTTTATTACTCTCTCCTTATCTCCATATAGTTTATCAAATAATAATACAAATTATACATATTAGTATGTGTAGAGGAAAGCTAATTTTTCTATGGATGTCTTTGCTTTGATTATTTATTTATCAAAATCTTCCTTCTTTTAATTTTTCTAAGTTGTTAAACAACGGTTTAGGCCTTTCTTTATCTACGACTCTCATAGGTAGTTAGACTTCTTAGAACCTAACCTAATATACGACTCTCATATCTACGACTCTCTTTACTGGTTGCGGCACTATGCAGCACCTGCTGGTGCAATAATGCAGAACAAGTAGCCACTACATTGGCCGCACTGAGGTGCGGCAATGTAGCACCTGCTAGTGTTGCCTACAATAGCACGTGCTGGTGCCCGGAATGCTTTAGGCAGCACCAACAGTTACTGAAATGCGGTAGTTCCTTATAGATTTTCCCTTTATAGTAATTGTTTACTATAAATATTGTGTTTGAGTTATGGTTGATTAGCCACTAACATAACATAATGTTCTCATTCTTATATTGAATTAATAGGTATTTCTTGCTCTATGGATAAGAGTTGGATGAACAGTGTTAAGGTTTCCTGTGAATATATTGATGGAGTGAGAATGTTTATGAATTTTGTGGCTGAAAAAAAGGGGCAAAGAGTGTGAAATTTCATGCCCTTGTGCACGTTGTATGAATTGTTATATGAGGTAGAGGAATGTTTTTGAACATTTAATGCAATTCAGCATGGACCAATCATACACCTACTGGGTTTTACATGGTGAACTGCCATAATATATATTTATCTCTAGGGAAGAAAGGCTTGACGCTGCAAATGTAGATATAGATGGGACGGGCAATGATATTAATGAAGGTGATGGTGATGAGGAGGATGATGGGATGCAAGATTTGCTTGATGATGTGGGTACTTTCTTAAATGATTGTCCAATTAATTAGGATGGAAGGAGTCCTCCTACAGGCTTCGGAGATTCTATTATGGGTGCCTTTCATGAATTGTTGAGTAAAGCAACTAAAGAGTTGTACCCTGGATATACAAACTTTTCGAAGTTGTTATTTTTAATAAAGTTGCTTCACTTGAAAGTATACAACAAGTGGAGCCATAAGTCATTTGACATGTTACTTGCTCTACTGAGGGATGTGTTACCTAATTGTAAACCTTTGTCGAAGTCCTATTATGAAGTAAATCAATTTCTATGGAGCCTAGGCTTGGGTTATGTGTCGATACATGCATGTAAGTACGATTGTTCACTATTTTGAAAAGAGTGTGGGGACTTGGAAAGTTGTCCCCAGTGTGGAACATCAAGATGGAGAATTAATGATGGCAGGGGTAAGAAGATACCACATAAAGTATTGTGGTACTTTCCATTAACATCCAGATTACAACGATTATTCATGTCAAGTAAGACTGCTAAACAAATGGCGTGGCATAATGACAGGCCTAAAGGTGGCAGTAATACCATGGTTCATCCTTCTGATGGAGAAGCTTGGAAGAGCTTTGATGAGCTATATCCTGAGTTTGCTAGAGAACCATATAATGTTAGATTAGGCTTAGCAACAGATGAATTCAATCCATATGGCAATTTGTCACTTTCATATAGCGTGTGGCATATTGTTCTCTTAGCATACAATTTACTCCCTTGGATGTGTATGGATGAGTCATTCTTTATGCTATCGCTGGTTATTCCAGGTCCGAAAGCAGTTGGTAGAGACATTGACGTCTATATGAGACCACTAGTAGATGAGTTAAATGAGTTATGGGAAGATGGTTTTGATGTTTCAAAAGGAGAAAATTTTCGAATGCTTACAGCTTTAATATGGACTATCAATGACTTTCTATCTTATGGTACTATTTTTGGGTGGATCACAAAAGGCTATAAGGCATGCCCTGTTTGTAACAAGCACACACCTTCTTGTAAGTTAAGAAGTAAGATTGGTTACTTAGGCTATCAATGTTTTCTTCCTTACGATCATCCACGGAGTAAAAGCAATAATTTTGATGGCAAGAGTGATCATCGGCCTATACCTAACTTACCAGATGGAGATGATGTGGTTAAACAATCATATCATGTGCATAATATATGTTATGGAAAGCACCCCAGCAATAAGAGAAGAAGGAGATTGGAAGGAGAGTTTAATTGGAATAAAAAAAGCATTCTTTTTGATCTACCGTATTGGCATAAGTTAAGATTAAGGCATAACCTTGATGTCATGCCTATAGAAAAGAATATTTGTGACAATATCCTTGGTACTTTGATGAATGTTGAAGGTAAATATTTGTGACAATATCTTTGGTATTTTGATGAATGTTGAAGGTAAAACCAAAGATACAATCAAAGCTCGGCTTGATTTGGAAGATATGAATATTCGAAAAGAATTACACTTGATAAGATCAGCTGATGGAACTATTGTGGCAAAACCTCCAGCATGCTATACAATGTCTTTCGATGAGAAGAAGAAGTTTTGTGAGTTTGTAAAGCAAGTGAAGTTTCCAGATGGTTACGCATCTAATATATCTAGATGTGTTAATGTTAATGAAAGGAAGATTATTGGACTTAAGTCTCATGATTGTCATATACTGTTACAAAGCATTCTTCCATTAGGCACGCGTGCCACCTTTCATAAAGATGTCACAGGTGTTTTAATGGAGTTGGGAGACTTCTTTCGCCGAATTTGTAAACGAAGTTTGAATAAGGATGACGTACAAAAGATGTGTTATGAGATAACTTTAATCTTATGCAAACTTGAAATGATATACCCACCTACATTCTTTAATGTCATGGTACATTTGACTCTTCATTTGCTAAATGAAGTCTTACTTGGTAGACCAGTTGCGTATAGATGATGTATCCAATTGAGAGGTATTATTTAAATTTATCCTATTACTTTTAAAAGTTAACAAAATAGTGGCCTATATAATTATGATTAATCATTTGTAAGATTCCTAGGTACACTAAAGGGATTTGTTAGAAATAAAGCACATCTAGAAGGGTCAATTGCTGAAACGTATGTTGTTAAAGAGTGCATGACATTTTGTTCAATGTATCTAAAAGGAATTGAAACCAACTTCAATGTGCCAGAGTGAATCAATGATATGGTTGATGGTAGTGACATATCAATGTTCTTCCAACAATGTAAGCCGACTGGTGCTGGCAAAACAATTACTCTTCCTACAAATGAGCTAGAGATTGCACATTGGTATGTGCTTATGAATTGTCACGAGATTAGGCCTTTTATTGAGTAAGTTTTTCTAACCTATTGTGAAATTAAGATATGTAATAAGTAGAGATATTTCATATAATTTTTATTGAATTTTTAATGATCTATAGTGAGCACATGGATGAGTTGAGGCAATAAAGTCCATTATATGTTGACAGGAGACATAAAGAACAATTTTCTTCATGGTTAAAGCATCAGGTGAGAGGAAGGTTTGTACGTGGTGTACACTAATAATTATATATTATTAACTAATTTTCTTTTCATGTTATAGATGATGACATTAACTAGCTCCTGTGAAGGAAATATCTTTGAGTCTTTGTATGCATTAGCATGTGGATCTCATAGTTTGGTGCAGAAGTATACTGTATACAATACAAATGGCATGTGATTTCACATTAAAGCTTGTGATCTGCGTAGGATTACACAAAATAGTGGTATTGTAGTGTTAGGAAATTATGGGGAAGATAATATTACATTTTATGGGCTACTGACAGATATTATCAGGATTGATTATATTAGGGGTAAAAGTGTTGTGTTTTTCAAATGCAAATGGTATGATCTTGGAAATTCAAATATGAGGGTCAGCGGCATTGTAAAAAGCATCAATGTAACTAAGTTTTGGTTCAAGGATGACCCATTTATTTTGGCAAACCAAGCGAAGCAAGTTTTTTTGTGGAAGATTTGTTACTCGGTTCAAATTGGTGGATTGTGCAAGAATGTGAAGTTAGATGTGCGTATGATATCCTTTTGTATGGTAATGAAGAAGGTTTAAATGACGTTGAGGAGTCTTATAAAATTCCAGTAGAAGTCGAGGAATGTTCCTTAGAGTTTTTAGATCGAGATTATATTGCATTTGATGTAATAAATAATGTTGTATTGAATTCCGAGCAATGTTTGAATGACGATTTGGATGACTTAGAGACAAGCAGTAGTGAGAATGAATGTGATATTGTATTCGAAGAGTCCACCGACAACGACGATGAATAAATTCTTATTATGCAATTTAACATTTGTTGTTTTATTTTCATTGTTGTATGCAGATTTAAAGAGAATATTGACTTGTTCCTTTTTAGTGCTTCGCCTTTTGCATTTGGTCCAAATTCGTTCCTTCTGATTTAGTTTGGCTTAAGAATGTTTATTTAGGAATGGTCCTATAGTTGGCGTTTGTGTTTCTTTTAGTTAAGTAGTAATTAAAATCAAAGATCCAACAGATGGGTATTATTCTAATATCAGTTAACTTTCTAAAAGTCCACTTTAAGTGCTAATATTTAGAGGAACTTAATCATATAACAAGCTTATTAGGTAGGCTAATAAGTCTTGATGAAGATACAACCAATCTCAAAAGAATTGGATTTGCTAAGATATTCTTTGAAACATATTTGAATAGAAATTTTCCATATTCTATAAGGATAGTGAAACTAAATGAGGCAAGAATATTGGTTGAAGACTCAATCAAAGTTTGATATATGTTGAAAGTAATAAAGAAATATCAAAAGTTAGGGACGCCTAAAGATGAAGAGATCCTAAACAAAAGTAAGCTTGGTACCTCTAAATAGATTGTGGATACAAGCTTCTTACCTTCAAATTCCTTGAACTGACTAACCGCAAACTCATCAATAGCATCAACCATGTAGAGGACTTCATAACCCTTCTTCTTCAATTTCTCAAGGAACTTATCTATAGTGTGCAATGTATAGGTCCTCTTTATCTACTTTCCTACATCATATAATTGGACTATCCCTTTAATTCCATTTGTAGATAAAAGTTAAATGCCACCAATATTTATCACTCTCTTCACTTTATATAGCTGCACTTTATGTTTATGAATTTTTTTTCCTATAGCCCTTTATCCGTAACTATTGAAAAATTTAAAAGTACAAATTACTTTTACATTTTAGGTTGCTTTGCCTAAGGGTTCAAAAGATCCTTTAGTTGTGGTGCCATTTCCAGTGGAGCAATATCTAAAGGTAATTATCTAGCTTTAAAATTCTTAAGTAGTTTGCACATTATCTAGTGTTCTGGATGCTTTTAGGCCAAATATTCATACCTGGATGTTGTTGGGGGGATTGTGATGGTGTTAGAGAAGTATTTTGGTCATTAGAACAATAGGGTCATGTCCCTGAATTTGTTTTAGAATTGATTTTTTTTTCTTATTTCAGTTTTGAGTAAGGTTGTTGATCATAGTTTTGTGTCATAGGTTGGTAGTAGCTGCCAATATACAGATCAACTAACAACATAAGATTAAAAGATTATGATTCCCACATAATTTACGAAAGACACAATCAATTAGATTCATTTATCAAACGAAGCAAGGTAAAACTGCATGTATGAAGAAGATTAGAGTTCAGAATGAGAGCTTTAAAGACAAAAACCAATTTGCATAGGTTTCTGCAGATTAGATTGATATGCCCCAAATCAAGTTTGTTTATACAAGGAAGGACAAAAAGAATCAGCAAGAAGTGGCTTTCTTAGCAAATAATTATTGAGTCAATTTCTTCGTTGGAGTTTGTTATCAGTACAGTTGATTATGAGAATTTCCATAGGCTTGCCTATTATTTGTTAGAGGAATGACGATGCAGGGTTATTATAGTGTTTGTTATGAGTCTCGAGTCTATATGTGTAAAAGGTAGTTGAGGCTGTGGGGATAAGGAGAATCAGGAATAAGCTAGTGCCTTGTATGGCTCTAGCAGAGGGATAGTCTCTCAAAAACTACCAGCGTCTTTGTTACTTCTTTTCCCAGCAATATATGTATTTATTTTCCCAGAAAAGGACTACTAGTAAGAACTAGGTCCTATCATAGACTTCATCATCAACTTCCTATACCTACCAATTTCCATAATTTAGATTTAATGAACTGAACTTGAATAGATCTAAAGACCTTCTCTACTCTCTTTTAAGATATAGTAACTGTATTTATCTTAATACAATTAATCTTAAAATTAGTTAAGAGTAGGTGACATTATATAAGAATATTTGTATTTTTAGGTAACATTTATCTTATACATAATGTTTCTTTAAACTAATGTTTTATGTCAATTTTCTTTCTTTCATCATTTAACATGTTTAAGTATGTGATCAATATTGGACATGTGCTAAGCAGAAAAGCATTAGATTAACGTATGAGTTATGTTCAAGAATCTGAGTAGGAAAAATAAACAACTACCTCAAAATCCTAAAATAAGGGTTTAACTAAACGAAATAAAAAATATTTTACTATTAATAATGCAATCATCATCAACTATGCAACAGTTGTCCCATGGAAGATTACAATATTCAATCCAAGCTAAAGAATACAGAAAATAAAAGTAATACAATTATTACGATGAATTCTTGAGTAAAATTGGAGAACTTTTCAATCCGATATTTGAGACATGATTAACATGTATCTTATTATGAAATTTCTCACTTGAAAAAGATAGAGGAGATATCTGTCGTAGAATTGGTGGCTGAAGATGCCATCTTTCTTTAGAGGCTCAGATAGCTGCTGGAGAATTGTTGGCTGAAGATGTCGTCTTTCTTTCTTTAGAGGCTTATGGGTTCTCTCTTCTCTCTTTAAATGTGTGTTTTCCCCATCCTAATAATAGAAGCATTCTTTTTTATATTCCTACCTTTGTAGGATACTCTCCACCTGTCTTGGTGGATTGTATGATTATATAGGAATAAAATAGTTACTTAAGTCTGGGAGAATTAATCTAGTTTTGTCTAGTTACTGTGGTCTGTAAGATAGAAACTGTAATCTTAGGTAACTCAAATTTCTTAACGAGTCATCTATTGGCCCTTGAAATAGGCTTCAGAATTTGATCTAAATTCCATCCAACTTCAATCAGCTCTACAAGATGATTGGATCATTCTTCTTTCCTTTAGTGACCTAAAGAGTCTAATAGGGAATGGGAAATCAACATTCTTCTACTTTATAACTAGAACAAATTGGGAGAGTAAATGAAACTTATGATTAACATGCTGCACATCCCTTTCAACATATCTGCTTTGTTTATCTCATTAATTTATTATATAATGAAGTTTTCTTTGATTTTGTAAAAAGCTAGGATGCTTATAACTCGAATTAACCAGGATGTTTACTAGCTTTCTCTATTGTTAATAAACATTCTTTCATTTTCCAAAAAAAAAGATCTAATATGTTTACAATTTCATTTTTGTTGGTTTTAAATAAAAGCAGTATTGTTTCTATAGGATGGTAAATGCTTTAGATGATAATGATGGAAAATAAAGATGAATTGTACTGATTTGTACTACCTTCAACTTAAAGATTGGTTTTGTGTACTTAGTTTGTGATGAATGAGTTTATATGAACCTTAAAAACCTTTATTCACAACTTGTAAAGGTTATAAGAATACCATTATCCAATAGAAAAAACTCTGGCTCAATAAAAACCTTAGCAGAGATTCATACATTTAATATTATGATTATGTAAAGATAACCACCATTCATAACAGATAAGTCGCATCTTCATCTTAAAATACGAATAACATTACTCAGTATAAAGAAAACCATTCTTCAGTTAAAACTATACCAAACCTTCATATATTCAATACCATGCTTACATACCAAAAAAATGCCACTACTTAATGAATCAGTCAAGAACTACACGGAGAGACTAATTCAACTTTTAGACCAAATCAGACTCTTAGGAGCCGACTTCAAGGATCAAAGGCTGGTCCAGAAGATGCTAGTTTCAGTGCCGGAAAAATATGAGGCCACCATTGTCTCACTGGAAAACTCCAAAGACATTGGTCAGATAAAACTTGCAGAAGTAGTGAGCGCCCTTCAGGCTCATGAACAAAGACATTTAATGCGGAAGACTGATGTTGCCGAAGGAGCATACAGAGCATTAGCCAAGACTGAAGGTCAAGAAAAATCCAAGAAAAGAAAAGAAATAAAGGTGGGTCAGGATCACAAAACTCTCAATCAAACCAAAAGCATTCAAGCCGAAATACTGGAGGAGATAAGACGAACAAATATATCCCCTGTCCTCACTGTGGTAAGTCCAACCATCTAGCATTCAAGTGTTGGAAGCGACCAGATGTGGAATGCAGGAGATGCCACCAGAAGGGACACATAGAGGCGATTTGCAAGAAGCAGGCCGGCCAAACAGAAGCAAATGCACAGATTGCTGAAGAGGAAGAGCAACTCTTCGTGGTCACGTGTGATCTGGCGGAAGCTCATCCATCTGAATGGTTAATTGACAGCGGCTGTACCAGCCACATGACTCCGGATACAACATTATTTAAGACCTTGGATCAATCTGTAAAAGTGAATGTAAAACTTGTAAATGATGTGTTCATTCATGTTGAAGGAAGAGGAGTGGTTGAGATACCTACTAAGCTTGGCATCAAGACCATTTCAGATGTGCTATTGGTACCCAAGATCCAACATAATTTGCTAAGCATGGCTCAACTAATTGAAAGAGGTATGTCTGTATATTTTGAATCTGATTTGTGTAAAGTATTGGACAGGTCTGGCCAGGAAATGTTCACCTCAATGATGAAGAACAAGAGCTTTGTGATGAAACCTGAAGAGATGCAACAAGAAGCCTTAGTGAGCAGCACGAGTGAAACTGAACTCTAGCACAGGAGGCTCGATCATTATCACATGAAGGGGCTAGAAGCAATGTGGAGGAAGAAGATGGTAGTCAACCTTCTAAGTTTCTCCAGCTGCCATTCAGAATGCAAAATTTGTATTCTGGGCAAACATCACCGAGCACCGTTCACCAAAGCAAAATGAAGAGCAAGAGAGAAACTTCAATTATTGCATATGGATATCTGCGGACCAATGCTGGTAACATCATTAAATGGTAGCAGATATTTTTTGTTAATAATTGATGATTATACAAGATTCTCATGGCTATATTGTCTAAAAAAATGAAATCTTTTGTTTTAAAAAAAATGAAGTTATAAGAGTGTTCACAGAATTTAAAACTCTAGTTGAAACCCAGTCGGGCGTGAGCATTAAATCAGTGAGAACAGACAATGGAACTGAATTTGTCTCCGACAAGTTCCAGAAGATTTGCAAAGATGCAGGGATCAAACACCAACTGACTACACCCTACACTCCATAGCAGAATGGAGTGGTGGAGAGGCGAAATAGAACAGTGGTGGAGATGGTATGGTGCATGTTGGAGGAGAAGAAACTCCCGAAGAGCTTCAGGGCAGAAGCAGCCTCCACAGCGTGCTTCCTACTTAACCGACTCTATACACGTGCACTAGAAGATAAAACTCCCTACGAAATGTGGCATGAGGTAAAACCGAAGTTGAAAAACTTAAAGGTATTTGGATCACTCCGTTATGCGCATGTACCTAATGTCAAGAGGAACAAACTGGATAATAAATCCGAACTTGCAATATTTATTGGATATTCTGAATTAACTACGGGGTATAAATTGTTTTATCCATCCCAAAAGAAGGTAAAGGTAAGCAGAGATGTCCACTTCCTTAAAGATGAGCATTGGACTTGGTCGGAGGGAGAGAGAGGAAATGAGGAAGGGGAGTGGATGAGCAAACCATCCTCGACTATTCCTCAAGTTGCTGAAAATTCACAGAATCTGGAGGACCAGGATGAGGCAGAATTTGAGGAAGAGGATGTACCAAAAAACTAATTGGAGCAAAATGAATTAACCTCGGAGGAGCAAGATCCAAAGATTGAAGATGATGATTTAGACCACGTGCCGGTAAGAGGAACTCGTAGCCTAGCAGAAATTTATGAGAGAAGTAATGAAGCAACGCTGGAACCAACAAGAGTCCAAGAAGCACTTCAGAATCCAAAATGGTACGAAGTCATGAAAGAGGAAATTTCAATGATAAATAAAAATGGAACCTAGCTGTTAGTAGACAAACCACCGGGCAAAAGGGCAATTGGACTGAAGTAGATATTCAAAACCAAATTGAATCCAAATGGTTCGGTTAACAAACTGAAGGCAAGGTTAGTAGTGAAGGGGTACGCGCAAATGGAAGGAGTGGATTTTGGGGAGACTTTTGCACCAGTAGCAAGGATAGAAACTATCAGACTACTCCTGGCACTGGCAGCCGAGAAAGGTTAGAGGATACACCAGATGGACGTAAAATCTGCGTTCCTGAATGGAGTACTACAAGAAGAAATATATGTACAACAACCAGAAGGATTCGTGATAAAGCGAAAGGAGGAGAGTGTCTACCGACTCAATAAAGTGCTCTATGGCTTGAAGCAAGCCCCTCGATGTTGGTATTCACAAATCGACTCTTTTCTACTGGAGATCAACTTCAAGAGAAGCCATAGTGAGCCAACACTGTACGTGAGGCTTCAAAAAGAGAACATAGCAGTAGTGTCAATATATGTGGACGATCTATTAATCACCAGAAGTTCAGAAGCACAGGTTCATAGCTTGAAACAACAATTCAGCAGGACCTTCGAAATGACTTATCTGGGGGAAATGAAATATTTTTTAGGAATGGAAATAAAGTAGCTAGAAGGAAGCATAGCAGTAAGTCAGAGGAAGAATGTTCGCCATGTACTGAAAAGATTCAAGTTAGATCAGTGCAAGCATGTTACAACTCCAATCTGTACGAAAGAAAAATTGATAAAGAAAGAAGAAGGCAATAAGGTAGACAACAGAAGCTATAGAAGCATGGTGGGTTGTCTAATGTATATAGCTGCCACCTGACCAGATATATTGTATCCTGTGAGTGTGCTCTCAATGTATTTGAGCAATCCAGGAAGACAACACCTCATTGCAGTCAAGAGGGTGTTAAGATATCATAAAGGGACGAGTGAGTATGGTCTCTTATATGAGAAGACAAGAACGTGCGAGCTTAGATGTTATGCGGACAGCGACTGGGGTAGAGCAACAGAAGATATGAAAAGTACGTCCGGATATTGTCTTACACTAGGATCGGCTTGTTTTTCCTGGAGTTCGAAGAAATAAGAGTTAGTGGCCCTTTCAACGATAGAGGCTGAATTAGTGGCGGCTACCGCAGCAGCAAAACAAGTTGTATGGATCAGGAAACTACTTGGAGATCTGCAAGTTCATTTATCGATAGCTACGGTGGTGTATGTGGATAATCAGGCTGCAATCTCTATCTCGATGAATTCGGTATTCCATGGAAAGACAAAACACTTTAAGCTCAGATATTACTATCTGAGAGATGTACAATAGGAGGGAGAGATAAAGCTTGAATACATTCCTACTGAAAATCAGATTGCCGATCTCTTCACAAAAGGATTTCACGTGTCACGGATTGAACGATTAAAGAAATTGGTAGGAGTTTAGAAATTGAATTTCTGATCCAAGGAGGAGTATGTAGGATGCATGTCTCAGAAATTCCGACAGGAGCAACGTCCATACACACAGCCATGCAGTAATGTAGAAAAAATTGAAGAAGACGTAAAGAATAAAGAAGCAGTTGGTAAGAAATCAAGAATTGTCAGTTGCGACAGTTAGAAATCAGTTAGTAGGATTGTTATATATATACATTCGATTACAGATGTAAATACACTTCAATTAATCAAAGAAAAATGTCAGTGATTGCTGAGTTCTTACGTCCTCTGTTAGCCCCTATTTCTTTGTGAATTCTCTCTCTAGCTTTCTCTCTCTAGCTTTCTCTCTCAACGTTCTCTATTTTATCTTCGTTTGTTTTCATAAGTTAGATAGTTGATCGCAACAATTCGTAGCATTGGTAAATGGCTTCATCACCTTCGTTTCCCTATAGAGACTTGGTGAAATCTGTCGCACAATTCAATGGCTTCTTTCAACATGTTCATAAACTCCAATAGTTCTGTTCTTTTTCTTTCCTCATTATTGGAAATTGTGGTTGCCTCCCAGAACAAATCGCTGATAGAACTACTCGACATAGGTGGAGTAGTTTGGCTTTTTAAAACACGAACCAATTGATGAATCGATGAGCTTATGGGAAGCAGAAACTCCACTCACTATTCCTCCATAAGCAAACACACTCACTTGAATTGCCAGCACCGGTGAGTCAAGTGCTTTCTTGGTGAAAGGTCTGTACCTAAGCAGATGGTTCAACAATTCATGTTCATGATGTTTGAGGAAATCGGACAAGCCAACACTGATAGATGCTTTGAAGAATGGACCACTTCATCAAAACGATCTATGAAGCGATTGTCATGAGTTCTTCCAGACAAGAAAAAGTAGGAATCCAGAGTCTCTGAGAGAGATCTTCTCAGACGAGCTAAAACTTGGGTGGTATTGGAATTGGAACTATTCTTAGAGTTGAAGAAAATAACTGGAGTGTAAGTGGTAGGAGTGAGCTGATCAAACAGGGAGAGCTTGTATGGCTTTTTAGTGTGAGTTGCAAGTGAACATGGCTTCACCATTTCCCTTGAAACTATGTGTACTTCCATAATCAAAGGCTTTTGGTTTTGGTTATTGTGCGTATGCTTCAAGCACACACCTTCTTGTTTTTATATATGACGAAAATAGTTGTTTTGACATTATCACAAAAATTATGATGTATTATTTATTTCTTTTCTTTTCTTTTTTTTTGTTTGGAACTATATATATATGTATTCTTGTTCAATCAACAACAATTAGAAAAAGGGTTTTATCTCTTTCAACTTGATATCAAAGCCTTTCACAAAAAAACCTAGCCGCTATCTTTAGGTCGTCTTACATGACGTTGCTATCTATCTATCATACAACTATCTAAAGGGTGTAAACAAAATTGTTGAAGAAAGAACGAAAGGACAAAAAGGAAAACTAGAGAGAGAAAGAACGAAACCAAAACAGGGGCAAACAAAGTGTATTAAGGACTCAGTGATTTTTTTAGTTTTCTTCTATTAGAGTGCGACAGTACAATTGCATGTAATTTCTGTACATTTATAACATTTCACATCAACTAACTTCCATCTAACTGACCTAACTAACTTTTCTAATTTTCTTCTCAATTGCCTTTACGTCGTTGCATGGCTCTCATGTAGGTTGATGTTTCCCACTTTACGTCCGCATTTCTGAGACATTACTACTACAATCTCCTCCTTGGATCAGAAATTCAGCTTCTGAATTCCTACCAAACTTCTCAATTGTTCAAATCGTGAAACATGAAATCCTTTAGTAAACAAATCGGCCACCTGCTCTTCTGTTCTTATATACTCTAGCTTCACTTCTCCATCTTTTTGGACATCTCTCAGATAGTAGTATCTAAGCTTGAAATGCTTAGTCCTACCATGAAACACCGGATTCACTGAAATAGCAATTGCTGCTTGATTATCAACGTACATCACCGTAGGATCTTGTACAATCACTTGCAAATTTGTCAATAGTTTTCTAATCCAGATCGCCTATTTTGTAGCTGAGGTAGCTGCAACAAGCTCAGCTTTAGCAGTCGATAATGCCACCACTTCTTGCTTCTTGGAACTCCATGAAAAACAAGCGGATCCGAGCGTGAAACAAAATCCTGTAGTGCTCTTCATGTCCCCCGAAGAACCTCCCCAATTACTATCCACATAACACCTCAAATTACATGTTCTAGTTTTCCTATAGCACAGTCCATAATCCAAGGTACCTTTAAGATACCGCAAGACTCTTTTCATTGCAATTAGATGCTGCTTTCCTGGATTACTCATAAATCTAGAAAGTACACTCACAACAAATTGAACATCCGGTCTAGTAGCTGTGATGTACATGAGGCATCCAATCATGCTTCTATACCTTCTGTTATCAACCTCTTCATGCTCACCATCTCGCAACAGACTCTGTTTTGGACATATTAGAGTTGAGACAATTTTACACTGATCCAACTGAAACCTTTTAAGCACGTCACTTATGTACTTCTTCTAGCTCAAGAGGATCTGCCCTCTCCTTTGATTCAACTCCATACCCAGAAAGTACTTCATCAAGCCAAGATCAGTCATCTCAAATGTACTCTTAAACTGAAGTTTCAAGCTACTTATTTGAGCACTTGAGCTTCCAGTTAAGAGCAAATCATCTACATAGACGGATGCTACAGCTATATGACCTCCTTCACTTCTTACATAGAGCGTTGGTTCGCTGCTGCTCCTTTGAAAACAAATTTGCAACAAAAAGGTATCCATCTTCGAATACCAACATCTGGGGGGCTTGCTTCTGCCCGTATAGCGCCTTATTCAATTTAAACACTTTCTCTTCTTCTCCTTTTACGACGAAGCCTTTTGGTTGTTCTACAAAGATCTCCTCATCCAGCTTTCCATTCAAGAATGTCGATTTAACATCCATCTGATGAACCTCCCATTCCTTCTCTGCAGCTATAGCCAGAATTAACTGAATAGTTTCTAACCTTGCAACAGGCGCAAAAGTCTCAGTGAAATCCACCCCTTCTACCTGTGCATATCCTTTCACAACTAGTCGGGCTTTATACCGACTAATAGAGCCATCCAGATTCATCTTAAGCTTAAACACCCATCTAAGACCAATTACCTTTCTGTTTATTGGTCTATCAACAAGTGTCCAGGTCTTATTTTTGTATATCATATCTAACTCCTCCTGCATTGTAGATCTCCATTTTGTATTCTTCAGGGCTTCTTGCGCATGAGATGGTTCACATATAGCTGTGTTGCTCCTTTTATAGATATCAGCTAAACTTCTTGTTCCTCTTACAGAGACTAAGTCATCATCTTCTTCTTCTTGATTCTCCTCATCTGCTTCATCTTCAGAAATTTCATCATCAATTATAGGAGAATCAGTGAAGTTCGTACCTGTATAGTATTTGACTGGGTGTTGATCATCCTTTTGAATTGAATCTTGTTCTGCCCTTTGCCAATTCCATTGTTTTTCTTCAAGAAAATGTACATCTCTACTAACTTTCACTTTGTTCTGGTCCAGGAAGTAAAGCCTATATCCTTTTATGACATCTGAGTAACCCACGAAGATAGCTGGTTCAGCTTTATTGTCCAACTTTCCTCTTCTGGCTTGCGGTACGTGAGAATAGCATAAGCTTCTGAAGATCTTCAGATTCTTAAGCTTGGGCTTCTTCCGACACCACATCTCATACGGCATCTTCCCTTCCAGCACTCTAGTATATAGTCTGTTAAGGAGAAAACAGGCTGTTCGTGCGGCTTCAGCCCAGAACTTCTTGGGAAGTCCTTTCTCCTCCATCATGCATCTCACCATTTCCATCACTGTTCGATTCCTTCTCTCTACCAACCCATTTTGTTGTGGGGTGTAGGGTGTAGTCAACTGATGCTTGATGCCAGCTTCCTTGCACAACTGCTCGAATTTCTCTAAGGTGAACTCACCTCCATTATCCGTCCTTATTGATTTGATTCTCTTGCTACACTGATTTTCTACTAGATTCTTAAAGTATTTGAAAATACCCGCTACCTCTTCCTGACTTTTAAGATAGTAAAGCCAAGAATATCTGGAGTAATCATCAATCATTAATAGAAAATACCTGCTGCCACTTAATGATTCTTCAGCCATTGGTCCCCATGTGAATCAGTTGTAAAGCTTCAGTAGCTCTCCATGAAGATCTGTGAAATGGGAGTCGAGCTTGCTTTCCTTTGAAGCAAGTTGTACACCGAGATCCATCTCCAAGCTTCGTAGGAAGGTCATCAGCCAACTTCTTTTTCACTATTTCTTCAAGACCTTTCATGTGAAAATGCCCCAACCTCTTATGCCAAAGATCAATTTCCTAAACATTACTGACCATGGTAATCTGCTGGACATCCTCCATTCTCAAAGAAAAGCACTTATTTTTCACTTTAACTTTAAGAATCTCCTTTCCAGTCGGATCAATAATCCTAAACTCATCATTTTCAAAGAACACCTTGAATTCCTTTTTAATTAATTGTGCTACACTAAGGAGGTTATGGTGGATCTTAGGCACGAATAGGACATTTGAAATTGTGCTAAGACCCTCTTTGGTGTAAATCTCTACAACACCCTTTCCTTCCACCGAAATGCCCTGCCCATCTCCAAGCTTAACATTTACATGAAATGATCGATCCAGCTGCGTAAACATGTCAAGATTGGAAGACATGTGGCTTTTACAGCCACTGTCTATGATCCATTCGATTGAAAGCGACTCCACCAAATCACAGGTAACAACAAAGAGCTGCTCCTCTTCTTCGACAACTTGAGCTTCAACAGTGGAGTGACCAGATTGGTTCTTTTTTTTTTCCTCCATAAGTCCCTTCTGATTGCATTTTCTACACACAACATCCGGCCTCTTCCAGCATCTGTAAGCTAAATGATTTGACTTACCACAATGGGGGCATGGATTATACTTGGCATTCTTGTCTCCAGATTGCGTCTTGGATTGTCCCTTTTGATGGCTCTGAGTTTTCTGCGCCTTAGAACCACCCTTTAACCACTTTTTCTTGATCTGAATTTTTTGTGGATTCCTTATAGGCACCCTTAGAAGTGTCACCCTTCCTCATCTAGTGCCTCTGCTCTTGTGTTTGCAGAGCACTTACAACTTCAGCCAACTTGATACTAGACATATCCTTCGTATTTTCCAGAGCAGCAATTGTTGCTTCAAACTTCTCTGGAATAGAGATTAGCAACTTCTGGACGATTCTTTCATCTTTAAATTCAACATTAAGAAGTCTAATTTGATCCGCTAACTGGCACAACTTCTCCGCATAAATCTTGATAGACTCACCTTCTTTCATCTGGAGTCTATCAAATTCCCTCATGAGGTTAAGCACTTTCATATACTTAACTCTTTCAACTCCCTGGTACTCTTCTTTCAAGAAGTCCCAGATTTTTTTTGTCGAATCCATCTTCATGATTCTTGTAAAAATGGAGGGAGCTAATGCCTGATACAGACAAGATCGGGCTTGAGCTCTCTTGGTGGTCCTCTCCCTCAACCATCTCAGCTGAGGTATGGTCGCATCCTCTACAGGCACTTTAACAGCATAATCGTCTTCAACAGGTTCCTATAGATCCTGTCCTTGCATGTACAGTTCCATTTTAATTGCCCAGACTGCTTAACCTTCACCATTAAACACTGGAGGCTGCAGGCTTTGAGGTAAGTTCTCAGCCATCTCTGATGAACTTCTCCAAATCGCAGCACTCCAAGATTAATCACCGATCGTCGGATCTTCAAGAAAGCTCCTCCTATATCACACACTCACAGGTCCCTCAAGAAATAAAAGCTTTGATACCAATCTGACGTTGCGATCTATCTATCATACAACTATCTAAAGGATGTAAACAGAATTGTTGAAGAAAGAAGGAAAGAACAAAAGGAAAAACTAGAGAGAGAAAGAACGAAACCGAAACAGGGGCAAATAGAGTGTATTAAGGACTCAGTGATTTTCTGAGTTTTCTTCTATTAGATTGCGAGAGTACAATTGCATATAATTTCTGTACATTTATAACATTTCTCATGAACTAACTTCCATCTAAATGACCTAACTAACTTTTCTAATTTTCTTCTCAACTGCCTTTATGTCGTTGCATGGCTCTCATGTAGGCTGAAGTTTCCCACTTTACGTCTGCATTTCTGAGACATTGCTACTACATTACATGCCAGCGGCGTCATCCTTCCAACATCTGTCGATTCCTTCTCTCTCTTAGTTTGCAATCTCTATTTCTTTCCAAAGCAATATTCTCCATGTTGGTCACAAAGCACAAAGAAAATTAAACCAACATTGTGTCTCCATAAAGCTCAACAATTTCTACTGCATTTAAGGTGCAACCGTTTGACTGGATAGTTTGCTCCTAGCGAGTTACCGCTGGGACGATTATGGGATATTGAGTAAACCTTGCATAGTAGGTAACCCCTTCGCTGCATGTTAATTAAGTCATGACTAAAGAGACAATTGTTATCATGGGTGTTGTTAATGAGCATTTTATACTGATTTTAAATACATTATTTATTAAACTCTTGTTTATTTAATATTTAAATTATACTAATTAAGAGTTATTTATTTTAATTTTAAGATCACAGCTAAAACTATGCATGGTTATTCACGTGAATTAAATGTATAAGGCTGGAAGGGAGGGGGGAGAAGAAACGACAGCGCACAGCCACCAAACGAGGAGCAAACCGCAACCGCTGGGAAAGATGAAACGCTGTCGTGGGCAAGAAATAAAAACGCACAGCAACGTCCAGAACAGCACAAAACGACGGCAAGAGACAAACGGGCATGAGTTTGCGTGGTGGACCGAAAACCCTTTGAAAAATATTCAATACAAAGAACAAAGAAAGTAGAACCCAACAAAAAAAAGAACAAAGAAATAAAATGAAGGATGGCGGCACAACGTAGAAAAAAAGGCCGGTGGCGGCAATAAAACAAATAGAGCAAAAAGTGGAGGCTGGCGGCGCAGAGGGAGAGTAGCGACGTGAGTGTGAGCTGAAAGACAATAAAATAGAGAGAAACAAAAAGTAAGAGCTGGCGGTAGAAGAAGAGAAGCTTAGAGCGTGGCTGGGTTATGCGTGAAGGAGGACAGCTGGAAGGAACATTTAATGGAGAGAAAAACAACGTGAAGCTGGCGGACAACAAAGGAAGCAGAAGCTGGAAGGCCATTCAATACATATTCAAATACGGAGAAAAGAAGCAGCAGGCGGCGTAGAGAGGAGACAACGTCTGTGTTTGAAAAGGTGGACCAAAACCTTTATTGAAGGATTCAACAGATAGAAACAAACGAAGATAGCTATGGGTGTGAGAGAAGAGAAGCGTGAACAGGAAGGTGGACAAAAACCTTCACAGTTAATTGTCCCATCGATGAATAGTAATAGTGTGAGCTTGAATGAAACAAGGTGGAGCTGGTGGTGGCGAGAGAGCAGAAAGGAAGACAGCGTTGGACACACATTTTTCAAACTGTGGCTGCTAGGATTGAATTTGTTTTTATTCCTTACTTGTCTTAACTTTTGTGGATTTAACGGATGTATATATTATGACCATGATTTGTGTTGTATTGATGAATAAGTGTGAGTAATTTTTTTTTTGGTTAAGGTTAGGATCAGTACAATTTTTGTGGTATTGGTTTTTGTTTGATTGAATGCATATTTATTCTTAATTTAGCTTGATCACCTAGATTAAAGCCTTAGATGATTGAATGTCATAACCAATGAGATTTAATTTGTCGGAGAATTAATCAAGCAACATACTTGAGACTAAAGTGTAGACCAACCTTAGGATCTTGTGTGAGGATACCTAGGATTAACGAACTTAATTTTAGGCTTCTTGTATTGAATACCTTTTATTCCAAATTATCTATGGACCAAGTAGGTAACTTGGATTTAGAAGAGAATTCTATGAACATTGGGTTCGACTCGCTTAAGTGAAGTAAATCCTAAATCAATCCACCGTTATAAGTTTTAGTATCTAATCGAATTGAAATCCGATACCTTAGCCAATTTTTGTCATTTGATTAAGTCTAGATGTTTTTAATTCATACTTTACATCTTGCATATTGTCTGAGTAATTTTGCATCGTTTAATTTAATTTTCTTATGTGTTGGAATCCCTTGGGTACGATATTCAGTTCTTACCGTTTTATATTACTTATCGACGAGGTACACTTATCTCTAGTTGGTTTAGATAGAATTTAATTTATATTGCTTTGTTTAGACCGTTACAGTTACATTGGAGAGGTTGATTACTCAATTAGAAGAGACTCAATTGGCACTAGTACGGGCAACCCAAAATAGTAGAAACCAAGGCAACCTAAGTGGTAAGAATGTTTCTTTGAATCCTCTCGAAGTGGAGGTAAAGGTGGATGGTGCTTCGACTACTTATTTGACTTGGTCAACAAATACCCGGCTGATGATTCGTAATCAACGGTTAGAAAGTTATGTTGATGGAAAATTCGGCAATCATGGCATTTCTGTTTGACACCATGACTCCCAATGTCTTGAAAACGATTCAGTTGCTGAAAACAACGAAGGATGTTTGGGATACGGTTGTTGTGTATTCTAAACAGGGTCAATGAGCACGGGCATACAAGATTCATTGTTAGCTGTGACAATTGCGGCAAGGGGGGAAGTCAATCACAGAATACGTGGCAGAACTTACTAGGTTATGGTCCGAGGGAGATCATGTTCATCCAGTCCGAAATGTCCAAATGATGTGAAGGAATATCAACAGGTCTTAGATATTCAGTGAATTCAAGATTTTTTATATGAGCTTAATCCAGAGTTTGAGCCGGTTAGAGTTCACCTTTTGTCACGAGATTCTCTTCCTCCACTCAACCACCAAGTGATTTCAGCTGTAGTTAACGAGGAGACCAGAAGATGAGTATCTTCTACATTAACCTCTTTGAATGAGTTAGCTATTGTCATCCAAAAGGAGATGGACACGAGAAGAAGCTTTCAGTGTGGACAATTTGATATGGTTCATTAAGATGCTTAGGGTCCAAGTAAAATAGCTGCAATTGATGGTTTTCAATGGATTGTTACATTTATTGATTGTTTCAGTAGATGTACTTAGGTGCATCTCTTACGTAGAAAGGACGAGGTTTTTGAGTGTTTCAAGAAGTTTCACAGGATGGAACGGAGTACAACCGAAAGGATTTCTCTAATTACTTAACTGAACAGGGCATAATTCATCAAACCACATGTGTTGATACACCTGCACAAAATGGAGTCATAGAGCGTAAGAATCTCCACCTTTTAGAGATGACACGATCCTTACTCTTTATGATGAAGGTCCCAAAATTTTTATGGGGAGAAGTTCCTCCAACTGTATATTTAATCAATAGAATGACCCTTCGCAGTGATACGCTACATGAGGTTGAGGTCGCTATTCCGAGAAGATCACGTCGAACTACTTCACGGCTGATTAGGTTCAAGGATTATATTTGAGTTGTTTTTAATTATTCATTTGTTTTAATTTTATTTTTACGTTGAGTGGAATTAT
>JAOTAX010119489.1:0-22296 GCA_025629825.1 Erythroxylum guanchezii | reverse complement strand
GGTTGATGATAAGTAGATGTTGTATGTGAGAATAGTAGATTTAGATCCTTGCTTCTTACAACCTATTAAGCAGGTATGAGGATTTATCAGATAAATGAATGGGTCATGCCGAATTTTCAGTAGAATATAGCAAAGTTGGGCTTACTACGGGTTTTGGTGGCATTAAGCCTACCCATTCCCTAGTGCCAACATGACCCAAAAGGCGGGTCGTGTCATGATCCCACAAAGATCATAACTATTAGTTTTAAATCTTTTCCTATTATCTAATTGACAAATTATGATAATGGTGATTGATCGAATTCAAATTTAAGGAAAAAAACTAACACAAATCAAAAAAATCATTTAACTATAATAAAAATTAAACTAATAAAAAACCAATAAGGACATCAATACTTATACTGTGAATGCCCTTACGACTTCTCATGCTGATAAGACTTTAATCATCAACTTAACCTAAATTTCATCAAATCAAGGAAGTTCCTTAATTACGATGATATCTTTCTTAATATTATTAACAACTAATCCTAGGTTAATTAATTGAAATCTCTTTTTAATTAAGTATTCTAGAATTGTATTAACCAATTTATGAATTCCTCTATTAGATTTGACCATATTATGAAAGATTTATGTCAAACTATATCTAGGATTATATGCAATTCTTTTCGATTATAATAGATCCATTCAGATAAAGGATTTCTCAATCTCTAATGCATGAAATCAAATATGAATCAACACACTGATACTAATCAATTGAAGAACAATAAAGAACACATAATCAGATCTTAATGAAATTGAAGAATAATTTGAACTAAAATGAATTCAATCTATAAAATCGATCCTAGGGTTCATCATATCTAAGTACCATAAAGTTTTAGTTCCTAATTATAGAAGACATGACACCAAAAGTAAAGGAAAAATAGCAACATAATAAATCTCTTTTAATCTTCATAAAATCCACTCCAAATTATGCCTTATGGCTTATTCTTCATTGTCTTTACCACTCTAGATCATCTAATTGAACCTCCTAAACTTCCTACTTATTTTTCCCTTCAATTTTTTCTTTTATATTTCGAAATTTATATGTTAAGTGGAACACAAAATTACATGACTATGTACTAGGACACTTTTTGCCCAGCACCTTCACAACTTAGTTAAAATAACTTTAAATCACATCAAACATATTTGTCAATTATATGTTTAGGAAACTTAATCAAGAAATGTTAAAAAATTAATTAACTATATTTATATACCTATATTTAGTGTGTTTTGCTTGTCATTTAATAGTTCTATAGTATTTTTGGTACTTATTTGGCTTCAAGTGTGTTCGTAGGTGATAATTGCCTTCATAGATTAAAAAGGGAATAATTTGGATGAAATCGTGGCATAAAATGAAGATTTAAAGCAACTTTGGAGATACACAGTCATGAACAGTGACTATGTAAGTCAGTATACATGTGTGGCACTTTGAAGACATTGTTTTTGCCCATGTAAGTTAATGTGCCTGTGTATAGTAACAAATTGAGTTGTTTTTAAAGATACATGATCACCTACATAACCATGTAAGTGACCGTGTATATCCCAGAAACTCCTTTTTTTTTTTACTATAAAAGGATATTATTGAAGGCCACATGACAGAGAAACAGTTTTATTCGTAAGAAACAGCAAGGAAGAGGTAGTTCTAAACAAAAGGATGAAGAAAACACAAACATTACGTCACAAGATTTGATAGAGAGCATCCTTCAATCCAAATTGCAAGAAGATTTCATTAGAGACAAAAACATTACGGTTTGTATTTGTTTCTGTTAGTGCCTAAATGTGATGAACCCTATGTTTGGATGATAATATGATATAATCTTTTATCTAATTTAGTTTCATTGATTAGTTTATTACAATTCAATTATGCGTTATATTCTTAAACTAATATATCTAGAATATTAGTCCAATATTTGATTTCATACGATTGAGATTAAAAAATCCTTTCGTGTGAATAGATCTACTATAATTGGAAGAAGTTGCATGCAAACCTAGAGATAGGTTAACATAAATCCTTTAGATTAGCGTCAAACCTAATAGTGAAATTCACTAATCAATAATGTGACCTTACAAGCTTTAACTGGAAAGAGATTTCAGTTGATCGGTTGAGGGTTTGTTGTTAATAGTCTTAAGAAAGATATTAACATAAGATAGGAATTTTCACAGTCCAATAATACATAATTTAATTGCATAATAAAGGGTTACTGTTTAAGATATCTTAGGGGGTTCATCACCTAGGTACTACTTATTTGATATTGACTAATTATAGTATTTTCTTTATCTGAGTTTATTATTGTGTCAACTTTAGTTTAGTTTGTTTAATTTAAATTTTATAGTTTAATTTAAATTTTCACATCTTGATTTGACGGTTTATATAATAGACAAGGTTAATACTAGCACTTACATTCCTCATGGGATCGATTGGCTAGTTACTGCTACACCTTGCACTTGCGGTTAAAACTTATAAATTTTTATAAGTATAACATCAATCAATCAAGAAACATCAAAATTGTTTTTCAAAATTAGAATTAATTATATGCCAATTAGATTGAAATCAATTAATTAACTTCCTTAAAATTAAGAAAAGCATTTTCTTAGGTAATTAAGAAAGGCGTTTATTTTTTTAAGAAAAAGAAAGATTTTTCTTAATTAAGTTTATTTATTTCAATTTGATTAAGATAAATTAAAATTATTATTTCCTTTTCTATTTAGATATTGTTTCTTCCCCTATTGTTTCTTCTCCTATTTGAATAATAAGTTTCTTGATTTACCAGGAAAGGTATTTTTCTTGATTAAATTTTGAAAATTTTCTTTACTTATTAATTAAGAAAATCAGCTTTTTAATATTTTAGGAAAAATGTTTTCTAATTTATAAAGGGATAATTCCCTTATTAATTGATAAAGTGATCTCTAAATAAATAATAACTTGACTTACAAAATTAAATTTAAAATGTTTATTTTAATTTTAAAAGTAATTTTCTACTAAAAATATCTCTCTATAATTTTTTTTGAAAAGATAAAAATGATATTAATACGCTCATAATGAAAATTTTTTTATAAAAAAACTAGATCATTCAAGAATCTGCCCTATAAACTGTAAAAAAATCCTATTACAATGTCACTTATGCTAAGGCCCTGACAATACCTTTATCTAACACATTTAGGCAAAGTACATATAGCTAAACAACATAGCTAATACTCAACTTTCCTTAAGATGAAAAATACTCAACTTTCCCTTTAATCTAGGCTTTAGGAAGTTATAACCTTACTACTAAAAATCAATAATATTTCATTAGACAAAATTTGCTCTTTAATCCGTTGAACTAGTTCTTCTATAACTTGATCCATGGAGCTCTCCTCACCCCTAAAACATTTATCATTCCTTTCCTTTCATAGCTTATAAAGACAATACCAAAAGTAATCACTACTAGTGATCTCTCCCCTGGATAAAAGCTTCTTTAAGAGTATAGCCATATAATGAATTCCATATAGTAAGGTTAAAGTTTCTCAAGTTGCAAAGTTCCTAAATATACTTCCATATATTCCTTACACAAGAAAGATAAGTCATTGAGTTTAAGAAAGTGAAGTCTATTATGAGTAGATATTATTCCCTAAATAACACCAACAATAATGACAATAACTCAGTAAAAATCTCGCTGATATGCAATGTCTGGGGAGGTATAGTAATACATAACCTTACCCTAACTAGTACAGAGGTTGTCTTTGATAAACCCATATGAAACAAAACATATATATATTAAAAATTAAAATAATATTAATTAAAAATAAAATACAAGTAAAAACATACATCAAAATAATATTATTATTAAAATAAAAATAAATAAATATGTCCTTCGATGACGTTAGTAACAGCACTATATATTCCAAAATTTTTGTTCAACTTAATATTATTAGTAAACTAACTAAATCATTTAATTGTTTTATCTCCTTTTTCCATCATCCTATTGTTATCCAGGATTTGAAGACAAAGAAGATGATTAGAGGTAGGAATGAATCTAGAGTCTCTACTATTTTGACAATAGGTGAACTACCTGCTTAGCCATTAGTTCACCCTTCTAAATCTATAATCACGTTGGTCATCCATCTATCCAAAAATTAAGAAAGCTAATTCCCAAATTGAGCTCAAATCTTCATCTAGATCGTGAGCCTTTTCAATTTGGTAAACATCATCATGTTGCTTTTCTGTCTAGAGTTAATAATAGAGTTGAAAGCTCTTTTTTCCTAGTTCATTATGATGTTTTGGGTCCACCGCATATTACCTCAAAACTTGGTTTTTTATTATTTTGTTGCTTTTGTTAATGATTGGTCTAGAATCACTTGGCTCTATCTAATGAAAGAATGTTATGAACTGTTTTCTATTTTCCATTCCTTTTTCTCTGAAATTAAGACTCAATTTGGTTGTCCTGTTCGTATTCACATAAGTGATAATGCCAGAGAATATTTTTCTAAATCCTTTAAATCTTACATAAAACTTTGTGGTATGATTCACCAATCTTTTTGTTATCCTCGCCACAACAAAATGGTGTTATTGAAAGCTAAATCAGGCATGTCATAGAATTTGTTTGAACCTTACTAATTTAGATGAAGGTTCTTAATAAGTTTTAAAGTGATGTTGTCCTCGTTGCTTGCTATCATATTAACATAATGTCTTCCACCACTCTCAAAGGACAGATCCCTCATATCCTTATATTTGATACCCATTTGTTTCCTCTTCCACCTTCTATCTTTGGATGTGTCTGTTTTGTCCACCAACTCCAGCCATAAGTTGATAAATTATCTCCACAAGTGATCAAGTGTATCTTCTTTTATTACTCGAGGTCATAAAAAGGCTATCTTTGTTACAAGCCCTCACTTCAAATATTTTTTATGTGCACAGATGTGACATTCTTTAAGGACATTACATACTTTTCGAAGAGTCAAGATGCCAAAAGCTTCCATTATTATTTACCCTCAATTTTTGACAAGTCTTCAGATAATTCGTTTAAAAGTTTAGACAATTCACCTACATATTTTGATCCTTCTTATCTTAATCAGTTGTCTCGATCCAATTTGCATGTTTATTCTCATTGCCCTTTGTCTTCAGATCCATAAAATAGTGACCCAGACTGGCCTATTGCTTTAAGGAAAGGTAAATGATATTGTACCAATAAGTCAATTTCTAATTTTGTTTCTTATAACCATGCATCCCCCTTCTTTTGTTCCTTTTTATCAAACTTGGATTATGTGTCTACTCCTAAGAGCATAACAGAGGCTCTACAGAACCTTGGGTGGAAGCAAGCTATGTAAGAGGAAATAAACACTTTATGGTCAAATGACACCCAGAAGTTTGTTACTCCTCTTCTTGATGCCTCAATTGTTGGTTGTTAAAGGGTATATACTTTTAGGACTCTTTCTGATGGATCTATCAAATGACTCAAGGCTCATCTTATTGTTGAAGGATACACTTAAGTCCACAATATTAAGTATTCTAAAACCTTTTCTCCTGTGGCAAAAATGTGCCAGTCCATTTTTTTTGTTGAGAAAATGGTAATGAATTAAGCCATTAAAGGTAATCAAAATGTACAAATTGAGCTACAAAGAGCAATTCAGGTGTTTCTTAGGCTGAAAACAACTTTAGTACATGCCCAAGTTCAAGCCTCCTAGAAGTTAGGGAGAATTACAAACTAAACATTCCATACTTTACTACAATAATCAACATATTGAAACTTTGATTTGTATAAGTTAATATAAATTATGATCTATAGAAGGATCTTGTTGTTGAATTGCTCCTTAGTTAGGATTCTATCTTAAAAAAATGAGAGCATTCCTCTCATCCCATATAGCTTTGACAGGGAATTATAAAACTAGATAGTAGCATTACTTGACTATGATATTAGGGTGTTTAATAGTGATGCACCAGTCTTTAATAGAGTTCCAATCATTTAGAGGATTGTAAATGTAACATTTGTGCAGTAGTGATCTTCAAATGGTTGTGAAAAAATCACTTTGAACAAATAAATGGTTATTGTTTTCCTTAGCTCTTTTATAGAGAATACACTAAGTAGGAATGTTGAGATACTTTCCTAGCTTGTCAATTGTTGGTAGTTTATCCTTCATAGCTAACAACAATGTAAGGGAAATTTAGGGATGTAAGTGCTTAAACCAAATAAATTTGGTCCAAGGTATCCTACTAAGATGACTTTGAAGAGCCATTTTACATGATTGATTAGTAAACTTTCCATTCCTAGTATGCTTCCAAATGATGTCATCCTTTTTATTATTAAAGCATGTTTGAGTAATTTCTAAACAAAGAGAGCCTGAGATAAAACTCTGTCTAAAAATGTGTTTAGTAGACAAAGCTTTAGCAATTGTCATACCCTGCTTGATTAAAGGTTTGAGAGTCTCCATCTCTTTTATGTAGTGTAAAGGTCCAATATAAAACCAATTATGAAACCAGAAGGTGGTTGTCTTTCCACTTCCAATAAGAGAAACAATGTCATTCCTAAACAACTCTAATGTTCTCATAATTGCTCTCAAGGTTCAAGCTAAAGATGGTCTAAACTTTAAGCTAAATAACTCTCCATATTTTTATCTCCAATAACTCTGCATAGTTTTTATCTCCTTAGCCGCATCTTATTCTTAGGCTCCCTACCAACTTGATATATAAATGCTTTCCTATATGGTGATCTAGAAGAAATAATCTATATGGAGCAACCGTCAGGTTTTTTTGCTTAGGGGATATAAGAAAGTGTGCCTATTGAAGAAATCTTTATATGATTTAAGACATTCTCCTAAAGCATGGATTGGACAGTTTAGTTCAGTTGTGAAAATTTTGGTATCAAGCAGTATAGAGTAGACCATTCAATATTCTATTAGCACACAAGATCTATTAAAATTCTATTAATCGTATATGTTGATGATATTGTTATTACTAGTAATGATCAAAATGGAATTTATAGATTGAAGGAATTCCTACAACAACTCCAAGCAAAAGGTCTTGATCTATTGAAGCATTTTTTTGGAATCAAAGTTGTAAAATCTAAAGATGGTATTTGTCTCGCCCAACATAATTATGTTCTTGATCTCCTAGAAGAACCTGATGTAAATCGATGGATTCTCCAATGTATCCCAACATCAAACTTAATGCAAACTAGGGAGAACTCTTGAAATAATTATGATATTATAGGAGACTAAATGGGAAATTAAACTATCTTATAGTTACCAGACTTGACATCTCATTCAGTAAGAGTGTGGTGAGTCAATTTAAGCAATCTCTTCAGATTAGCTATTGGAATGAAACTATTCAAATCTTGAAATACCTTAAGCGAAATCCTAGCAAATGACTCTTATATAAGAGCCATGGGCATTGTTCAGTTTAGGCCTATAGTGATGTTGATTAGGTTGGTTCTAGGACTATTTGACGATATACTACAGGATATTCTGTGGTTGTTAGTGGCAATCTTATTTCATGGAAAAGCAAGAAGCAAACTATGGTTCATTGTTTAAGTGAAAAATCATAATATAGAGCCATGAAATATACAACCCAAAAACTTTTCTGGGTAAAACATATGTTGCAGGAACTTGGAGCTTAACAAACTCAACGTATGGAGCTAATGTGTGATAATTAAATAGCCATTTATATTGCTTCTAATCCGGTTTTTCATGAAAGGACAAAGCATGTTAAGGTATACTGCCACTTTTTTAAAGAGAAGGTGTGACAAAATGTGATAAAAACCATTTATACTGAGGATCAGTTAGCTGATTTATTCACCAAGTCTTTATTTGGAAGTCGTGTAACATAACTACGTAACAAGCAACTTATGATATACATGCTCCAGCTTGAGGGGGAGTTTTAGAGATTATGATTTGATTGAGAGGATTTTTGGAGATTATGATGTGATTTGACTGAGAGGATTTTTAGGGATTACAATTGTAATTTACCTTATATGAATAAGGCAATCTAGTAAATAAATGGAGTAGGAGCTGCTAATTTCTTCAAGCTCTCACAATCCCTCTTCTTAATTTCTCTCAATTCCTCATTCACATCAATAAGTTAGATATACTATCCTAGTTATTTAAGACTTCAACTTCTTTAAGAGTAAAGAATTCTTATTAGAGAAGAATTTAGTTTTGTTTTAGACATTTTAATTAGGAATCCATTTACCACTAAAATAAGGATTCTAAGAACTTTTTTTTTAATGTATGTATGTACTCAACCCTTCAATAATAATATCTTGATTTTTTTCTATAAACTTGGGAATTAATAAGAAAGTGTAATGCTTTCTTTTAAAAGTGATTCTTAACCTATAAGATTGATTCTTAACTAAATTTTTAGTAACCAAACCTAAAAATAAAATTTCAATAATCAAAATTTATATGTTTTGTTGGTACTAGTCACTATTTTGATATATATTCCACTTGTCCTACCTTAAAAATATATCAACTAATGCACAAACTCTAAAAATCATTAAAGAAGAATGAAATCCTAAGGCTTATTTGGCTATCTTCTCTCCAGCAACTGAAAACAAATTAATTATCATACGTCAATTTTTCTATAGAGGAGCTTTATGGGATTCTTTACATTTAACTCCCTAAATCCTACTATTACCATTAATAAGAGCAAAAAAATAGTAAGAACAAAACAAATTTACACACACAAAGAGTTTAATTTGCCTGATCTAGAACAAATGACAATGATAAGTAATACCCGAAAAATTATTCAACAAATAGAGATACTTGAATAAAAAAAATGTAGCCAAAAAGGGGTGAAGGACCATCTATACAAAGTCAAGTAGGTATAATAAATCTATAAATTAAGAGGAAAAAGAACACATAATCCAGAAACTAGAATACCTAGATATTAGAAAATGTAAAACAAGAATAAAAAGGGATAAAGAAAACATACTGGGTTTTTTAGGCTTGCCATCAAGCCATTTGGAGACAGAGAAATTGACCTTCTCGAGAGAGATAACCTCAGTTTTGTAAGACTCTTTGAGGCATTGCCTAATAAGATTAGCAAAGACGTTGGAGTATGTTATGTTTGTCATCCCAGTTGCTCTCCAAAAAGGCACTACTGCATTGGAAGCCATTAAAACTATTTTCTCTCCTTTCTTGTAAGTTGTGGAGTATGTTATATGTTCCCTTAATAACTAACCACATAAAAAATTAAATCTTAGGTAACAAGGATTGATCCCACTCATAATCGAATGTCTATCATTAATCTAAGCTTTCACCCTTGAGTTTAAGTGGAATCTCAACAGCATTTTAGGAGCTAAGTGAGAATTAATCTAAGTCTCTATTTGGCACCAATTATTAAAGTAGAGTGAGGATGTCTCTCCATCACCCATTGCACACTTGATTTTCTTATTCATGTTTTACCTCATCTTAGAAGTTGAGAAATGAAATAAGAGAAAAAGGTTTTGCTATCATTCTCCTAAAAGTTGCAACTTTTAAATAGTAAGTGCATACCCCTATGACCTAAAGAGACTCTTTAATAGCCAACATTGTCAAAAAGTATCCTCCCATAAACATCTTATTGCTTAGGTTGATAAAATAGTTTCACTCCCCCTTTTACTATTGGTTTACAAATCTCCTTTTAGACCACTTTAACTTGGACTCTTATGTTCTAATCAACATACCATAAAAACCTTTTAGATAACTTCTCAGTTGTCTTGGTTAATCCTTTGGAAAAGTGAGATGACCAATAGACCTGAAATCTACCAATATAGGAGAGCCCTTTATTGCACTTATGACTTAGTCTTCTTTTGGATCTTTTTATTAAATGAAGGCACTCCCTTATTGAAGTCTTTTATTAGATATGGGCTAACAATAAAATTTTCCCTAATCTATCTATCCTATGAAAAAGCACCTTGCGTAAGGTTTATTAAGGGCTTTAACACCTCCTTCATTTTCTTTACTAGAAACTTGGAGACTATCTTTTATAAGAATTTGTAAAAAGATATTGGTCTCAATTCTCTTGAGGAGCTTAGATTAGCTAGCTTAAGAATGAGACATCAGAAAGACTTGTTAATCTTTAAAGGAATCTCACCATTCTTAAATAGCTCCAAAATATTATCATTAACCATGTTTTTAATCTGATGTCAAGTTTTCTTATAGAAAAATCCATTTAATCCATTAGGTCTGGGGGCCTTTTGAGGGTTCATTCAAACATTGACTATTCTATATCTAAAACATTAAAGGGAGAATGCAAACCTTTTTAAACTTCAAAAGAAAACTTGCTCTTTGTGAAAGACCTAAGAAAATTCAACAAGGAATTTCTTCCTGTTAGTGAGCTTAAGGATCCCTTAAAGAATGAGAATTATGCATTCTTAACATAACTAAATTATTGAAAAACTTATTATAACTATTGTTAGTTTATGTTCTATAACCAATTAGCTAATTAAAGTTTAATGACATAATTATTTAAAGGCATTCTTTATCTTTTACATATTTAGATGTATATGATAAAGTTTGTAGGATAAAAATATATTTAAAATGAAATAATAATGAGATTCATATTAAATTTATGTATTATCTCTAAATGGTTCCTAGTTATTGTTCTATTAGGACTCATAAAAAAAACTAGCATATGTTATATTTCTTCCTTATGAAGGAAGCAGTCAATATCATAAACTAAAGTATAAAGATACTTAAAAAATGTATGGGTGTTTGTTAAAGAACAAGTTTATTGAACTTACCACATATGAGAAATGCATTTGGAACATTACTTGTATGTCCACAGAAATTCCCATTATGATGATATTATAGATGATCGCTTGACTTGAGATCTCCAAAGTATCTCATATAAAAATTGTTATATTTTGATACTACTTATGATCTATTATAGTCAAGGGTAAATTAGTTGATTGATATTAGATATAGTATGAACTATATGAAGGTAGTTGAGTGATTAATATATAATCCATTACTCTGAAGTGATTAAGGAGAATTTAAGTTAAAAGTTTACAAACTTCATTAATTAAATCAATTATTAATGATGAAGAACTAACATGATCAGACTCAAATAGAGTAGACATTATTTCTATACACTTTGCCTAATCAAAACATTATATGATGAAATGATTAAATTATATAAAAAATAATACACAGAAAGGTTAGTCAAAACTATTTTGATATTACTATATATTTGGACGATGATGATGCGTTTCTAGACACCAATCGTGATTTATGAATATAAATTATTTAACTAGAGAATTAAAGATAAATTATATAAGTTTAATTTATCTAATCTTAAATGCAATTTAGAGCTATAATTTATATTCATTGGCAATATATGTGGGAACCTAATGGGTCACACATAAAGTATGGGTCGAAGAGAGAAAAGATGTTTTAATCAGGTTAGACTTGATTGAAAAGTTTAAGAAAATTTATGGTTAAATATGAGATAAGGATCAATATAAGATATTAGATTTGTTTGGGCATAATAGTATTTAATTAGAACTATTTCTAATTCTTATTAAATTTTAATTGAAATTAGTTCTTAATTTTAATGAAATTACTACAATATCCAAAAAGCTATTATGAATAGGATCAGGCTTCAAGGGAGCTAGCGCTTCTTGCCTTATAATAGTTGTAGAGTTCTTTTAACATGTTATGTAAATACCTGTTTAGAGAACTCTAAAGCTATTATAGAGGCTAGCAATTTTTTCACATCTTGCTTTACCCTTTATTAAAAGCCAGATAGTTGTATGGGTACGATGGTTGAGATGAACTGACTTCAAAAATGGTTCGAAGGAAATGATAGGAAAAAGAATCAAGCTTCATAATAAGGTATTAATTGTGATTCATGCTTGATTATATTTTATGTGATATCATGGCTTTAAGAAATCAAAGGAAAAAGTTTTCCTTATTATTATGCTATATGCATGATCGAATCACACTTTGATTTTCCAATAATGGTATTAGAACTTACTTTAATTCTATAATTTCATTAAAATTGTTTGATTATTATTGATCTTGAATTTTTAAATTAAAATTAAAATCCCTAAAAATTAGATATGGATCTAATTAAGTGATCTTATAATTTGAAATTTTCATGTTAATGTTCATGAATCCTTATATTATCCAATCAAATTTGATCTGATTATTAAAATTGCAGGAATATGAAAAGTTCCATTTAAAAACAACTTGAAACAAGAAATAAGAACATATGATTTTGTGTTAGAGGAACATAAAGGCTCTTGGTTGTATGATTGTTTTATAATGTTGGTGGCTCTAGTGGATTTGTCATTGACTGTTTAGATAAATTTTTAGGTGTTCGCTTGTTTTTTTTTTGCTGGTTTAATATTAGGATGAAGTTGTCAGCTACTAGAGTGAATAGTTGCCTAAAAGGGTTGGATTGCTATCAGTGTGATTGGTGGAGGGCTCTTGGAATAGGTGGTGGTTTTGTGGTTCTCCCAACATTGTTAAAGAGAATTGGATATTAGAGTAGTGAGTAGAGGAGTAGCCATCGGTGGAAGGTTCACCCGAAGGCCTCATCTAGGTGAGTTGTCGAGTAATGCTAGACAAAGGAGTAACTGCATAATAAAGCTTGGGGTGATATATAGACATAAATGTTGGCCCCCGAATTTATTTATTTATTTATTAAGCATGATTTAAATAAATTATGAGATCTTGATATATTAATTTTTGGAGTTAATTAGTATGTCAATGTTAGTTGGATTTTATTACATGGGTTAATTGAATTAAGGTAGTAAGATTATATAAGGGCATTCTTGGTAGTTTACTAAGGATAAAGACCATAAGGCATATAAGAAAGGGTAAAATGGAAATTTTACAATCATTAAGGGTAAAAAGGGAAGAAGAATTGTTGTCTTGCATTTGGAGAAGAGAGAAAACGTGAGTGAGGGAAAGAAGAGAGAAAATACAAAGAGAAGAAGAGAAAGGAGAGAAAAGACGAGAAAACAAGCTAGGTTTCAATTTTTCTTAGCTTACAAGAGGAATTTTGAGGGTGTTAAAGAAAGGAAAAAGAAAGAGGAAGAGAAGAGCTTTCATTAGAGCCAAGAAACTCATTATTTGGTAAAGATTCAAGATAAGTTCATGTGTAATCTTTTGGATTTTTGGAAGGGTTTTAGTTTATAAAGCTTAGGAAATACATGGGTTTAAATATTCTAGGATCAATTTTAGTGAATATATCTTATGGGTTCTCAATTTGAATTCCTATTGAATGGGAAATTTTGCCATTGTTAAAGGAAATCAAGAGAGGCAAGAGGAGCAAGAGGAGAGGCATCTTTGAGCAAATTATAAGCAAGGAAATCAAGGTGGGTTATATGTTTATAATTGAGTAAATAAGCCATTAATGTTTCTTTCAAATAATGGAAATAAATGATTTCAACTACTTTATAAATGCGCGATTATTGCTCTTTAAATGCTTTGAGAAAGTGTTACATGTTTATGGTGGAATTTATGAGCCATGATCATTTCTCAAATCAAGAAAGTTAAATGTTTTCAATTGTGTTATAAATGTTGCATTTATTGCTTCTTGAATGAGTTAAGAAATTGCTATATGTTTGGTATATGAATTGTGTTTATGATTTATGGAAAGAATATGAAAATGATTTTTGAAAAGATATTATGTTTATGAAATCATGTTTCAGAAATGTGTCATTTGGGCAACATGTTTACAAGTTGTTAAATGCACGATTATGTGGGTTTGTGGTGGTCCTTTTTGATATGTCAAGTGCACTTCAACTCTATTAAAGGCTCCTCCCACCTACCCGCTAGTGGCATGGATCTCCTTTATGGACTCCCTTATGTTTACAACTACTCAAAACCATTATGTGGGATTGCGATAATACGTTTTGTTTATGAATACACAAGACTATTATGTGAGAATATGTTAGTACATTCTATATATGGACTTACCAAAACCATTATGAATTGCTTATGTGTTTATGATTGGATGACAATTTGATGCATATGTGACTTATGTGTTTATGATATGTGTTGACAAGTTAAGAATTTGGGAAATATGTGTTTTATGGATTTGATGCAAAATTTTTATGACATTGAGCATCTTCAATAGTTTTGCTTATTTTCTGTTATAAACTTATTACCTACGAGCTTTTAAGCTCATCCCAATTCCTTCCCATCTGCAGGTGATGAGCAAGGGATCGAGTGAAAGAGAGTGAAGGCATCACTTTGATTATGCATATTTTTGTAGTTTAAGCTAGATTTTGGCAAACACAAGACTTTAGTCACATTTCAAGTATTATTTGTTCAAGCATCTTTTGTATTTTGGGTTTTTGAGACATTGATGTATGGTGGCTTGAAATGCCCATTAAAGCTTTGTAAAACTCCTATCTTTTGATGTTAATGAAATATGATTGCGTTTTGTTCATGACCTTCCATGTTGTACATTGCATTCCAAGTCTTTCATAGGGTGAAATTTGTGTTTTGACTTCAGGGGAAAACTGTATTAATCTAGGCTGAATTAGACAAAGATGTCTTCTTGGAAGTTGTAACTTATCTTTCTAGCTTTCCAACAATATAACGTATGAAATTTTTAGATATCAGAGTTGAGAGATATGATCATTATAAGTTAGTGATGTTACATAGGATGTATATACGGGACAACTTCGGTCGCACTCACACCATTATTCCTCACGATCACACCATTATTCCTCACGATTGCACCAGACACCTTTTCCTTATTCTTTCACTAACTTTCACGATCGTGTACTCGAAGGGTTTTCCAAATCTGAATATATTTGATTCTTTTGGCCATAACTTCGTCATCCGACCTCCAAATGAAGTGATTCTTAAGCCAATAGATTCCTAACACATTTTTCTATCTCTCAGAAAATTGGTAGCATTATGACTCAATTTGAAAAAGATTGATGGAAAGAAACTGAGGGAATCGGTTAAAGGAGCATAAATTGGTTATTTTACTGAACATACTCCGGTATTTTAATCATATCTTCATCTATAGAGCTCCAAATGAGATGGTTCTTATTTTAAAATAAACTAGAGACATAAAGCTACAATTATTCTAAAGAAGTCAATTTGTGATTTTGGTGACTGACTGGTGTGAGCACGCCAACCTTGTGGGATGCGTTTTCAAATGTTACTTAGGACGTCGAGCTCGTGTCTTGCGAGCGCGGGGTGCCCAACAATAGAAATATGGCAGCTATTGGCAGTTGGAACACCTAGATCAGTTGATGATGACTTTTTAAAAGAAGTTAAGTAGCCAGCAACAAGTTTGCAACGCATGGAGATGTCATAGGAAAACATTTGTAATATTGATGTAATCGATAATGAGGATCCTTGGTCCTTTGTTTCAACAGTGAAGTCACTCAATTTGAAAAATCAGGGTTGTCAATATCGATGATATTGAGCTTCATCTGTGAATAGTAAGTAAAAGTGAAATTAATTTTTAAATAAGTAAAACAATATTGCATATAATTCAATAAATTGAAAATGTATAGAAACTTTATCTAAAGCATTATGTAGCAAGTTGTCTTCCTTCAACTGCTTCATATGCTTAAGGCAAAGCAATTCAATATTGGAAATCACCCCTAACTCACTAGACAATTTAGCTTATTAAATCTTGTCTACAAGATGACCTTATAAGATTTCAATATTTACAAACAACTTGTTGTTCATTGCAACATTCATTCGTTGCAACTCACAACCTTTAGTTATACCTCTACCTCTTTTTCTAACATTGATATTGGAACATGACAACAAATGAATAATGATAAGAAAATATGCATTAAACATGTAAATATATATTTGAGCATAAGTCTATTTATATGTGTTAAAAATTAACAAACTTGTAGATTCCTTTGTATTAGTTGAGGCAGATAGAAGTTGTTGTTGACTGGGTTCATTGGTAGATAAAGTCGATTGTTGTTGTTGGCTAGGATTTGAATGAATTGGTTATTGTGAGGGAGTAACAACCTTGATACTTGCCACTTTCTTCCCTTTGTTTCTACCAGGTGCCATTATATTGGATATCTATAACTCAAATGTCAATAATCCACAATAACATAACTTAAACATAAATAATCCGTATTAATATAAAGGAAACATCAACAATATGCATAAACACAAGTCAAACATCAACACTCTGCATAAATGTAACTCAAACATCAACAATCCGCATAAACATAACTCAAACATCAACAATACGCATAAACATAACTAAAACATCAACAGTACGCATAAAAATATGTTAAACATCAACAATACACATAAACGTAACTCAAACATAGAAAATCCACTTAAACATAACTTAAACTTCAACAATACGCATAAGCATAACTTAAACATCAAAAACCCGCATGAACATAACTCAAACATCAACAATACCTATAAAAATAACTTAAACATCATCACTATATTTCAAACAATATAAACAACATTTTTATTACCTTTAATTATCATGATCAAGATCTTGAAAATCATCATCATTAATTACATTATGATTCGACTCTTCATCACTATTATATTTAGCCAAAGTATCATCATCATCATGTAATTCATCCTCAATTAGTCTTCATCTCTTCCTATGACAAGATTGGCTTGTACTTTATCCACTTGTACTATATTGGGATCCACATCTCTCCTATGCAATGATGATATATCTGCATCTTCTATTTGTAGGACTCTGTTATTCAACTCGAATTGAATCTCTTGATATAATTCATCACCATCTTCACTCATTTGACCATTTTCCCTTTCACAAAAATCAAAGAGATTTTGTTATTGAAACTTTTGAATGACCATCTAATTGCTTCCCAATACAGTGTCGTCGAGGTAGAAAACTTGCTTCACTTAACTTATAAGCACAAAAGGGTCATTATCATACCATGTCTTACTAACACTGATGCTATTAATATTCCCATTCACTTTTATGTCACTAAGATTAATCCATTTGCACTTAAATAGAACAATTTTTTTATCCTTGAAATAATCCAACTTTATTATTTATTAGATGACATCGTAGAAGTCAATAAAATCATTCTCATGACATCTCTTAACAACAAAACCATAATTTTGGCTTCTAAGTCGATTGTTTCAATCTTTTATGTGAAATCTAACTCCATTAACAATGCAACCTGTATGTTTTTTTCCACACATATGAGGCCTACATGCTAAAACATATAATGATGTCATCGCCTCTTGCATCTTATGGTTATGTAACAGTATTATTTATAAAACAATACATAATTAGAAATTAATCCGACATATAAATTGCCATAAGTTCATAATATTCCATCAATAACTTACTCGAGTCCTAGACCATGATGGGAACTTAATCTTATGTATTTTTTCAACATTAACAATCCATTTACTTCGAATCGAATCTTAATACCCTCTATTTGAAAAAGTAAATAGAGATAAGGAAATATAGATTAACCATAAAATTAAATATGAAAATTTGAATCAAAAGTAATATACATACTTCATATATATATATCGACTTTTTCACAATTGTTCAAAATATACCAATGCCCAATTTCGAGTTCGTTTTTAGTTAACTCCATATATTTTCTGACACCAAGTGGCCTTACTTTTTGGGAGAAAACAAGCAACCCACCATCTTGAACAAAATCAAAGTTAGGTTCTTGTCTGTTAAATCTTGTCTCGATGTCATTTAAGTACATTGAACAAATTGTCAAGCATTTATTCACTATATAAGCCTCTGCAATAGATAGTTCAGGTCAAGCTCTATTACGTACATATCGCTTAAGAGAGCATAAAAACCTAAACAAAATATAAAACATTAATAATTGTTACTAAGTAATAAATTTAGAAAAAACTGTAGAAGATAATATAATTTACATTTCAATAGGGAACATCCATCGAAATTAAACTGATCTACAAAGTTTTGCCTCGTATGGTAAGTGAATTTTCAAATGCTCAAAAAAAGATAAGGGTAACACAGATTATAACTTACATAGAATCAAAGCTATGTCTTTTTCCATTTTTCAAGCTCTTCTACAATTAGTGGTTACATGTATTCATCGATATCCTTACCAGGAGCAGTAGGTCCTGGAATAAGTAAAGACAACAACATAAAAAGCTCCTTTATACACTTCCATGAAGGTAAAATGTATAGCACTAGAATAAGTAAAGACAACCATATATTGTAAGAAGGACTCATAGATGGATGAAATCCATCTGAAGCTAATCCAAGTCGAAAATTACTACAATCCTCTACAAGCCATAGAATCAAAGTCTTTCCATACCATTGAGTCTACTAGATGATGCATAATGTTATCATCAATGCATTTCTCTTTTTGCCACCTCATATCTATAATAGATGTTTTTGTTCACATAAAAAGCCTTTGTAGTCGTGGTTTAATAGGGAAGTATCTCAAGATTTTATACGATATCTTTTTCCCTTTCCTATCAGCCACTCGCCACCTTGATGTATCATAAAGGGATACTCTTTAAGATCTTTATTATCCTTCCAAAATATAACACAATCATATTTACAAGCATGTATTGATATATATCCTAATCTAAGGTCCCTTAACAATTTCTTTTCTTTATAATAAATTTAGGCAATTTATGTCTAACAAGTAAGGCATCATTATGCAAGTCAATTAACATGTCAAAAGACTTATTACTTCATTTATTATAGACTGTTAAATGTAACAACTTGACAACAAAAGATAGTAGTGAAAATTTTGAGCACCCCAGATATAATTCTTCTTGAGCAACTTTCAATAACTTTCCAAAATCATCTTTTGTTATACTACCAATTATGTTATGCAAACCAATTTCATTCATATTCTCCGTATAATTCCTATAATCCTCTAACAATTTGTCAATCCAATCATCACCATCGTCATCAATATCAAATCTTCTACATCATTATTTTTACTATCATCAACACCTGTATCAACACTTTTTTTACAACTTGCTTCTAAATGTTCTCCATGATAAAGCCATGGAGTATAAAACTTATCTATTCCTTGGATTAGTAAATGATTATATACCACATCTTGACTTTGAAAGTTGACATCAAGCAAGATTTATGCGTGGAAAACAAATACAACATTCAACACCCATTTGTTCTTTTACAAATTGCATGAAACTTTTAGCTTCTTCTAAGTATTTAGTGGACCATTTCTGATGAGACATCTAACTTTTGTCCATCTAACTATAAAATTAAAAGTAAATTACTAAATGCAATCAGTACTAGTTCATAAACTAAGTTTGAATTCAAACAAACATTATGGTATGTGACATTATTACATCACATGAATCGAGAAAAGGTCTTCTCGCTGTGACTTTTAAGCTCATGGAATATTTCACCAATAAGCCTTATGGGAGATGCATCACGTGTTTCCAGCCTATATACCATCCTAGGGGTTTATTATGCCTCAGATCATACATAATTATACGTGTTTCTAAAATTACTCGTTCTCGATTAATCAATACCAGTTCATAAACTAAGTTTGAATTCAAACAAACACTATGGTATGTGGCATTGTTACACCACATAAATTGAGAAAAGGTCTTCTCTTTGTGACTCCTAGGTTCGTGGAATATTTCATAGATAAGCCTCAGGGAGCTGCATCATAAGTTTCGAACCTATATACCATCCTAGGGGTTTATTATGCCTCAGACTATCCATAATTATATTTTTCTTATCTTAATACTTTGTGATCAATCAATACAAGTTCACATACAAAACCCATGCTCTCCTTCCATTTACACAAATTCTCTTTATTAAAGTAGAAGATAAAAATTAAACCAAAATTTGATGACTTATATGGATGGATGGATAATTGGAGACAACAGACAACAAATGAGGAAAGTTAGTGAATATGTTGTGAAATTGGCCCTCATTGGAATCAATTAAGCCATTAGAAGAAATGAAGAACCTTAAACTAAAAGGCTAAATAACCTTAAACCAAAAGGCATTTCACACAAATTAAATTTAAATGTTCACCTAGGTTGATCATACAATTAGCAATGCTTAAACGAGACTTGGTATGCATAGAATTGAGATAAGAAAAATTTTCTTTTAGGACTATATATGGAGTAATTTATAAAAGTAGCATATATTACATAATAATTTAATTTTCACAATTTAACTCATCCTTGTTGAATCTCTTATGTTTAATTTTTTTAAGATAAAAGTTAAAGTAATGCTCCAACTCTCTCTATATTGAAAATCTTTTTTTGAAATGAGTTACTTAAAGTTATTTTGAGACTTGATGGATAAGAATACAAATTATTAGTTGGTAGTTAATGTCTTAAATCACTAAGTTCACTACTAAATAAAAGAAACATGTTAAAAGTGAAACTAAGACACCTCACCCACTAATATTGCAAAGTTTAAGAACAAGTTTTAAAGAAAGAATTCCCATAAATTCAAAATTATGGGATTTAGAACTAACAAACAACATAATTCAAAAAAGTTCTCTAAAAAACCAAACAATTCAAAAAAAATGAAATAGCAATTAACCATCTCATCAATATCTAGTAAAATAGTCTAACCACTTATATGATTATAAATCTTTGGTAGTTGATCATCACCATTTTTACAATCAATATCTTTTACAACCAATACGGTTTGTATCAAAGGGTTCAAGAAAAAGCAAGACATTGATATGAAGAGATATTCACTTCTGTTACTTGCTTGGAAACAATTCGTTTATTAATATATCTTGATGGCCAAAATCATTGGAGGATTCATTAGTTGTCAAGTTTGCTTTTCTTAACAACTATTTATAAGAAGAAGTATGCATTGAGAAATCAATGAGAAATTTGGTTAAAAGTCAAGAAGATATATTGTTGAATTTAAAGAAGGTATTATATAAACTTAAACAAGTGACAAGAGCTTGGAATAACTTAATCAAATATTACTTTTAAAAGAATAGTTTTATTATATGATTACACGAATATACTTTTTACATTAAAAAGGGTCAAGAAAATTTATTAATTTTTTAAATATAGATGATCTTATCTTCACAAAAAATAATTTAAAGACATTTGAAGATTTCAGAGATTCCATGAACCTCGAGTTTGGGATGACTGACATGGAATTGATGTCTATCAACCTAGGAATCCAAGTAAAGCAATAAATGTTAAGTGGAATTTTCATAAATCAAGAAGGACATGGAAATTAGGTTCTTAATAAGTTCAATATATTAAATTATATACCGATTAACACTGTTATCCAATATGGAATAAAGTTAACCAATTCTGTTGGGCATGAGAGAGTAGATCCAACATTATGTAAAAGTGTTTTAGAAAGTTAAAGTTACTTGACATATATAAGAATAGATATCTTATTGGTAGTTAGACTTGTTATTCGTTTTATGGAGATGACTTTTGAAGACCACTTAAGTATAACTAAGAAAATCCTTTGGTTATATAAAAGGTACTATTATGATGTATTACTCAAAGAATATAATTAAATTGAATTTTTTATAGTGACTTTGTCAAAGATCTTGATAATACTACTAGTTTATTTTCTTTTCAAGAAATAATGCAGCTTCTTGGTGTTAAAAAAAACAACATACAATCACATTCTTTAGATGTAAATTGGATTATATTGTAGCTACATTTTGTAATTTTCATGTTATTTGGTTAAAAAGTTAGGGATAAACACACGAAAACAAAAAATGAGTCAAACATAAATGAAAAAAAATGCAGAATACTCAAATCACTTCAAATAAATATTCCTAACAGGCATTTCATCGAACGCTTCATATGCAAACCAAATTCATCCCAAACTATTAACAAAACCACTATATTTTTCCATTATTCACCAACATAATCGCATTCAAACAACAAATGAACCAACCACAGTCTCAAAAAATGTTGAATACTCAAACAACTTCATCCAAACTGACCAATATATAAGCATTTAATATAACAATGAAAGCATAAAAAATTAACCCAAGAGAAAAACAAGGATGACTAACCTCATCGAACGATTAACCGGAGATGATGGACGGTGGAAGAATAACTGAAGAAGAAGAATGAAGACGATTAAGGAAGAAGACAAACAACTGATCGAAGAAGACGAAAATAATAAAGAAGACGAAATAGGGGCTTCGACTACAAGGTTTAGGGCCCGTTTGGTTGAGCTTTTATCAGTAGAGCTTTTATCAATAGAGCTTTTGTCAGTAGAGCTTTTCTGATAAGAGCTTTTTTTAAAAGCCAGTTGACTGTTTGGTTGTCAATTAAAAAAACTGCTTTTTAAAAAGAGCTTCATACAGTAGACTGTTTGGCAACATAAAAATAAAAAGCACTTTTATTAATTTTAACTAT